>CANYCX012376318.1:0-16047 GCA_948193385.1 Breynia disticha f. nivosa | reverse complement strand
CATTATCTCTAACACAAGTCTGGACATAATATGTAGATGATTTGGTCAACCTTCATTGACCATCCTCCATCTGCCACGTGTTACATTCTCAATGGTACGGACGGTGGTCAATTATAAACAGTCCGCTTTTTCCCGCACCTCATCCTCCTTACCTTTTTTTCCTTTTTTTTTTTTATTTCATTACGATAGTTGTGTGTACCAATCTTATAAAATTTAAACCGAACAAGCCAGTCGAATCGGTGAACCGTTCACTGATTCATTCTCGGTTTATCATTTAAACTGGTCTGTAAGCAAATTGTTTGGTTCAACCAATGAACCAGATCATTTTTAAGTTTTGAAAAAATAAATAATTTGAAAATTAAATAATTATATATATATATATATATATATATTATTTTTAAATTATCGATTCGACCAGTAAACCACATGTTCGACCAATGAACCAACTACCCAGTTCATTTTCCTGTTCGATCATTGGTCCATTTTTTATAACACTGCACCACGTTGTTCATGTGGACACTATGTAATAGTGTTCTTTATAAAATTATGTAACTTTTTATTTTTTATTACAAAATACTCTGTTATATAAGGAAAATATAATAAATTGACGTTTCAAATTAAAAGTTACAAATATAACAGTGGTGAGATCGTCATCATCAACAGTGGGTGAGGCCGCTCTCACCCAACAATGCGTCTAAATTTGGTAACAATCCATCTAAATTTGGTATGGTATGGCTGGGAAAGTATCTCCTTTTTTCAAGAAAGGGCTGAATTCGATTAATCAAACTAAACCACCATTTTAATTTCATTTTGTACGGACCATAATCATTCTACAGAACCACTGCTGAGCAACCTACTTCACGAGAAATCGTTCTTTCTATAACCTTTTTTTAGCTAGTGGAAAAAGGTTTATTTGTGGCTAGGAGTTTCTGAAAAATCAGTTATATTCTTGGGAACGTAATTGGAAAATAAGTATAGGAGATTGCAATCATTATAGCACAATAATGAATAAAAATAGAACAGGTCTAATTATTATATTTGTAGGTGAGAGTCATACCAGGATCTGTATGAGCATGCGACGATCCAAATCAATAGCCTTTAGAGCAGCTCCAAAAAAAGTCTCCAAGAGTGTAGGATCATCTTCTCCAGGACCCACTTGATTGGACACCCACTCATACTCCCTCTGTAGAGCCTACCACATTATTCATTTCACTCCATTTCCACTATTATGGTTCAATGCATAATTTATAAATGAAAAAAATGGTGCAAGTATCTTATTAAAAAAATATAAAGCTGTAGAAGAACTATTTCATTATTCAAATAATAAGTTTGTAAATGCCAAGCAAGAGACTGTAAATGTGGAGTTCAGCTGGGCCAGCTTACTGCCCATTTATCTTTTACTGACCAACAAATACAAAACTAGTTAACATTTTTTAGTAGTTATAATTATTCGAAATCTTCCGAACATGAATATCAGTCCATGGGTCCCTTACTCCCTTACCTTCTTTATATGCAATACCCTTGCCTTCTTCATATGTAATATGAAGGATACTTCTTCGAAGCTTCCTGCATCTGGACCTTCCCATTTGGTTATCTTTACACGTCTTGAATGTTCAAACTTGACCCTGATAGAGAAAAATAGAGAAAAAATATAGTCATTAATATAGTCAAATAGAGAAAAATATCAAAATCTGATCTGCAACCGGCATTTTGATCCATCTTAAAAGCCGTGCAGAATTTGGATAACATAAGCAACATTTGCATGAACAACAAATCACCAAATGAACAGAAGGTGGGCCATCGTAGGAAGAGGTCCGTAATGGAGGAACTACGAAATTGTTAGACAAAATAAACATTCTGTTTTGATTGCTACAAGCCCACAACTCAATCTACTTGAAACAACTCAATTTACTTAAAACAAACAATGACAAATTTTCTTAATTTGCACATAAACAAACAACATTAGGGCTTACGGAGGAATAGAGAATGTACTGACATTTGTTGTTGGAAGAGATCCAATATGTCATCCCTCTAAGCATTAGTCCTATTGGTACACGTGGCATCGATGAGTTAACCCCTCTCTCTGAATCTACTAAACCTGTCTGGTCCATTTGTGAAATCAACACACCCACCAACTCGTCACTCTCCCTGAAGACCTTTATATAATTCATACTTCCAAGTATCGATAATGGACTCTCCACCACCATTGCCAGTAGCAATAGAAACAATTCTAACACTTCGCAACCAGCACAACCATGGCAGTGTTTTTTGCTTACTTTATCTCTCTCACTCGCATGGAGAGAGAGAATTCAGGCCTGTCACTGCATTACAGAAAGCTTCATGTCTGCCACTAGTTCATATACAACATTTTGTGTTCAGTTTTTTGTATTTTCCTGTCACCATTTTTGTCCAGACAAATCAGAGAAGTACGGCTTCATGTTTTTCCTGCCTGTATTTCCAACCTTAGTGACGCACTAGTAGGCATAAGATTCATGCAGAATCATTTCTAATGGCAGGAGTTTAGAGAAAAAAAGGTGATAAAAAGGAGTTTGAGCCGTGTCATAGTCACAAGATAGAGTCTATAAATACAGCTACTCAATCATGGTCAATTCAGGGAACTCATTCTTGAAACCTGGCGAATTCAGACAATCTACGATGTCCTTCTCTTGTGCAACAAACTTCTTTCAAAGGTTCTGCAACGACGATGTTCAAATGCAGCGAGTTCCACATGGCAGCTTTTCGAGTGATCTCCTGCCATCTCTTGGAGCAAGAATAAACCAGACAACCAAACTTCGTAGATATATAATATCCCCTTACAATTTCCGTTATAGGTGATTAAGCTTACGGTGCCTGAATAAGTCATTCCATACTATGGCTTCTCCTCCTCATGTCCTCTTAGTCACATTTTTCTTCTTTTTTTTTTTTATGTTGTAGCAGCTGTTCTCATGTCCTACTACTCATTGCAGGGCTTGGGAGATGTGGCTGATTGTTCTTGTCATTTACTCGGCCTGGATCTCTCCTTTTGAGTTTGCTTTCCTAACTTATAAGAAAGATGCACTTCTCATCTTTGACAACATTGTCAATGGCTTCTTCGCCATTGATGTTATCCTTACCTTCTTCATAGCATATATTGACAGCCAAACTTACCTTCTCGTTGATGATCCCAAAAAAATTGCAATCAGGTGAGTGAGCTTTTGCAGAATTTTAACCAAGCTTTCATTTCAAACCAACAAGAGTCGACTCGGTTGCTGTTTCCATTTGAGCAATCACCCTGACAAGTGCAATTTGCAGGTATATATCAACTTGGTTCATCTTTGATGTCTATTCGACTGCCCCATTTCAGTACCTCAGTGTTCTGTCCACAGATCACCATAGCGAACTTGGCTTTAAATTACTCAACATGCTCAGACTCTGGCGTCTCAGACGAGTCAGTTCTCTGTTTGCAAGGTTCGCCAACATTTGACATTTCTCAAACTTCAAATTTTCTGATCAGTTAGTCGTCACGCCATGTGGTGATGAAGTATGTTTTTTTTCCCTTCAGACTTGAGAAAGACATCCGATTTAACTACTTCTGGACTAGGTCCACAAAGCTAATCTCTGTAAGTTGTTCAACATCAACTTGTTCGTTCAAAATAACAAAGCAACAAACTCAGTAATTTTGAACCTCCTATCTGTATGATCAAACAACAGGTAACTCTATTTGCAGTGCACTGTGCTGGATGCTTTAATTATCTGATTGCAGATAGATACCCAGACCCAGAAAAAACATGGATTGGTGCAGGGAACCCAAATTTTAAACAAGAAAGCCTATGGAACAGATACGTAATGGCTATCTACTGGTCTATAACCACACTGACCACAACAGGGTATGGGGACTTACATGCCGAAAACCCAAGGGAAATGCTTTTTGATATCTTCTATATGCTGTTCAACTTGGGATTGACATCTTACCTCATTGGAAACATGACAAACCTGGTTGTTCACTGGACGAGCCGCACAAGGAATTTTGTAAGTTCTGTTTCATGGGTGGCTTTCTGCTGAACCAGCTGCGTTTCTAACTTTCAAAAATAAAATAAAGAACAAGTCACAATCAAGATTCTTACCAAAATCCCAACAACTTTTCAAAACCATCCATTCTGTCTGCCCTACAGGTAGCAAATTTTACAGGAGAGTGGAAAACTTGAAACTGAGTAAAAAAGATAATTTCAACTATGCAAATTGAATTTACATGTAATGAGCATCTTATTTTCAACCCAGGTGGTTCACACATATATATATATACATTCAATAGAAAGGATTTATTTCTCTCTATCCTGATTCCTGAGGCTACTTTTATAACAGAGTGCTAAAATTTGCTTCTGATTGTAGAGAGATACAGTAAGAGCTGCCTCAGAATTTGCAACACGAAATCAGTTGCCTCCTCGCATACAAGATCAGATTTTGTCACACATATGTCTAAGATTCAAAACCGAAGGACTCAAGCAGCAAGAGACCATGAATGGGTTGCCAAAAGCCATTCGTTCAAGCATATCATACCATTTGTTCTACCCTATTGCTCAAGGAGCTTATCTCTTCCAAGGGGCTTCGCACGACTTCCTTTTCCAATTGGTAATAGTTCACAATAACAATTTCATTTATGCTCTGAAATTTTTGATATATGACTTTCTTTTACCATTTTTCTAAATTTGAAATCTGTGTTAAGATACCTCTTAGAACAAAGAAGTTATCTGTTGTTTTTCTACATAAAGTTGTTAAGTAAAAAAAATTTACCAAGTTGCATTAAAAATTGATACAATCTATATCCTCTTAAAGGTTTCAGAAATGGACGCCGAATATTTTCCTCCCAGAGAAGACATAATCCTGCAGAATGAAGCTCCAACAGATCTTTATATAATAGTTTCAGGAACAGTGGTAAGAGAGATTGATTTCAATCATATAACAACGTCCAAGTACCATGAATGCCATTCACATACTGAATTATATTGAATTGTTCAATTATACAGGACTACATTGCCTATATTGATGGACAAGACCAGGTATGTAACAACTTACTATCTTCAACGTGAAGTGCATTGACAAAGTAAACTCTTACTTCATATTCCAAAATGCAACATACAGGTTATTGGAAAAGCAACTGCAGGTGATGTGTTTGGAGAGATTGGAGTTTTATGTAACAGGCCACAACCCTTCACAGTTAGAACAACCAATTTATCACAAATATTACGACTAAACAAAACCTCACTGATGAGAACCATCCAGGCAAATAAGGAAGATGGTCGTGTTATTATGAATAACCTTTTCTCGGTAATCAGATTCTGAAAGCTCTTTTATTCTTAGATACCCATGTTGGTTTTCAGGAAAAAGTACTAAACATTGCGTTCAAAACATTTTCAGAATCTGGAAGGGCAAGATAACATAGGCTTCGAAAATTATAACACAGATCCAGGACATCTACTCGGCAAATGGCGAGAAGAGGGATCCAATGAATGGTTTTCAGAGGTAGAATGTGAAGATCGTGTACATGGAAACTCATCAGCTTGTGAGCCAAAAAACATAACTGGATGCACATCAAAGGAAACCAGAGACAAAAGCAAAATGGACAAAAGTAATTATTTCTCCAGAAATGTGATGCGTGCAGTTCCGGCTGTTGAGAATAGCCAAACCACTCTTCATGATGCCATTCGCAAGGGTCATATTGAAATGGTTAAAATTCTATTGGATGGAGGAGCAAGTGTACATGAACCAGATGCAAAAGGATGGACACCTAAAACTCTAGCAGCACATCAAGGCAATAAAAGCATATATGACCTCTTACTGAGTTATGAAAATATGAAAATTTTAGATGAGCATAGAATAGATTTAGTTGAACAGGACCCTACAAGTTACGGAAGGAATAATCAAGGTCAAATAAAAGAAAATTGTAGGACCAATTCATTAAACTTTCATTATAGGAAACCACCAGGGAAGGCAAGTTTGAGCATTTCAGGTTGCCTAAGACACGAGGAAAAAAATTTAAAGAAGAGAGTCACAATTCACACGCATTCTCAAGACAAAAGAGAATCACAAGGACAACACGGAAAATTAATTGTCCTACCTGATACCATAGAGGAGCTTCTTAGAGTTGCAGGTAAGTTCTGCTTCATCTGAAAAAGAGTATTACAAACTGTATCTGAACATTAGGAACAATCAATTGTTTAAGTTAGCAGAAATGTAAGAAAAACTATAGGAGATCAGAGCTTGAACATGGTCCAAAGTATTTCAAATTTTTTTCTCACCGTTTCAACTTCTGATTCTGCAGGTGAAAAGTTCGGATCAGCCAACTTTACAAAGGTCACCAATGCTGAGAATGCAGAAATAGATGATATACGTGTCATTCGTGATGGTGATCATCTGTTTCTTCATAACAAGGTTTAGAAAATTTGAACACAGATATGACCTAAAGATTAGGTTTTCAGTTTTGAGCATTGTAACTTTTAAGCATTGTATAAATTGACAAGCAGAATACATAGCTTTTGAGCTTCATCAAGCTGGAAAATAAGCCTCAAATACAAAACAATTTGATTTCAGCATGCTACTCTTTGCAGAAAACTCCACATATCAAGAAGAAAATTGTTCCTTAGGAATCTTACATCACAACATAATCTGAAGCTCATTCCAACTAAGTTGTCCAAGTAATCTTCTTTTCTCCTCAATAGACATTTCAACGCAGAATAGATGACAAAATCATCTTGTAATGAGAGATAAATGTAATATCACAGCTAGTTTGTTCTTATAATGGCTCCAACAGCAGCCTCTTGAACCTGATCAATTAGCAGCAACAAAATGGAGAGAGTAGATGTGTACAATGCCCCAAGAGAAATAAATATCACATCAACTTCCAATGCATGAAAGCTCCAACAAAGACTGTTAGTTCCTTTCACACCCCTTCAATAGGAAAAGGATGAGCTTCTGTGTTAAAGACAAACCTATCCAGGGGAATGAGAGATTTATCCCCGAAAAGTAAGTATAGATACTTCAAAGTCTCCCCTAAAAAGAAGGTCTCCATTTTGTCTCTTCTCCGTGGAGGAACCACAGTTACATCATCTAAAGAAGTGTATCCACCAGAATCAACTTTTGTGTGTTTCTCAAATGCTTCAAAGATCTGCCATCCCCATTCACGATATCTGCGTAACAAAACAATTATTGTCAGATGAAATTCAAATAAATAAATCAGTTTTTCAGTTTAGAAGTAAAACAGATATACACTGGATGACATAATTCAACATTTTAAAGCCATACTTTGAATCTTCTGTTATGCGATACAAGACAAACAGAGATTCCACTGTTTCAGGGCGTAAAAGATTATGACGATCAGCATGCATGATTATAATATCATTAACAAACATGGAACTCTTATTCCCACTATCAAGACCTCCATGAGAATATTCCTGTTTGATAAAAAGGCTGACATAAGATGTTGTAGAACATAAATAACAGACATAAATAATAGGAGTTCAGGAAGGGCCAAAGCACCAACCTCGGTGTGGAAGTACGCAATTTCTGGGGCAAGACCCGTTGAAGTTACTGAATACATCTCAAAGCATGTTTTAGCCAAATCTTCTGCTAGCTTCAAATTCTCAAGATCCTCAAATTTCAGCAAATTTTCTTTCATCGCTTTCTCCTTTGTCATGCCCTTGGTGGCACCAAGTGCAAGTGTGCCAGGCAAGAAACACACCTGAATAAGCAGTGCAAAATCATATACTAGTGCCTCTACAAGTGAGTTCAAAGAAAAAAATGTGCAGCAACTAAGATGCCAAAGATGGTTGATCAAATCATCATTGAATTCCATGATTTAGGATATTTTAGCACACCCACAAATGAATTACTTGAGGAAACAAGGCGGCTAAGAAAGAAGTCCACTGTATGGAATAAAATTATCCCAATAAAAAACATATCACCGGAATGACAAAGTTATGGGCATTTCCGTTGCCAGGATGGTACAAGCTATGTACACATCTAGCAGATAAATGTATAACAAAAACAAATCTCCAAACATTATCATATGCCAATAAATTGGAAAAAAAAAATTCTATCGTACGATCGTCTAAGAACATGCTGAAACAAATAATTTCTCATTTCTGAATCCACATAGCACACCAACAGAATGAGAAATTACAAATACCACTTACCAGATGATCCATTTTTGGACTAAAAGAATCCTTAGATCCATATGGCAATTCTCCCACAAAAACTAATCCATTTGGCAATGATTTCTTCACAAGGAGGCTTCTTACTCCATTCATTGCTTCTTCATACATATCATGCAAATATGTCAAATTACTATTCTGATTGATTCCCTTCTGAAGCCATACTTTAACTAAGTACTCATAGTAGCTGTCACCACGAGATCCCAATCTAATATTTTCCCCACTGAACACACCAGAATCCGAACTGCGGACAGTAATAAGATAATGTAAGAAATAATGAAATAATTCCACAGAAATTTTAACAAAAAACTCATACCTTATGTAAATAGGAACCAATCCTTGCACTTTCGAAAGATTCTTCATATGTTCCAAAACCTTCATAGCTTCCACACTGTATTTCGGATCACCAGAAACCGCACTAAGATAATTGAACTCAAGCTGCAATGTCGAAACTTCAGCAGTGCTACTCAGTCCATCGGGAGCTCTGTGTGCCGAAGGTTCACGTAGAACAACATCACTAAATGGGATAGGCGTTGGACTAGAAGTAAATGCCAATAATAAACGATCAGCTAAGTCCTTGGCTATTTCTAAATATACACTCGACTTTGGCCCTTTATGCGTCAAAGTCACCCCCTTCTCTCCACCGCTTAAATGATACGCACTTAAAAGCCCACCCAAAACACGAATTGTAGTCTCAAACAAATTAACCTGCCCCTTATTTTTAATCCTATCCAAAAGATGAGCCTCAATCCATGAACCAGCATCCGAAACAACCTCATCTGCGCCCATGATCATTGCCGTATCAAGTGCATCAACAACGGTTGCACCTAAACCACCTAAACCATCAATGCCGAGATGACTCAACGGCATAAGTTCATCATAACCCATAGCAAACTTCTTATACCCAGACCAAGCATGAAGAAAAGCTTCTTTAACTTTCTTCTGCCGATCAAACCAAACCGAATCATCAGCATTGTCCCATTTCACATCAGGGGATAATCGCGGAGGAAGCCTCGGCGGCTTCCTCCAGAAACTTCTAAATCCGATCACATTATCTGTGGTAATTACATTTTCGCCATTCGAAAGAATACGAGAACTATTCATATGTGTTAAAACTAAATAAGCTAAACCAAACACCAATAACATCACCAAAAATTTTCCGGTACTACAACTTACACATTCGCGCTTTAAGTTACTCGTAAACAATGATTGCGTGATTACCTAGTCCAGAAGTACATAATAACAACAATTAAGATTAATTAAAGAAATACGATAATTGAAAAGACTGAATTTAAAGAGATCTGTTACCTTGAAAAAGGAACGTTGGCGAAACTTAGCGTTATCGTAGTGAACATCTTTCATTGAGTAAGGGAGGGATTTCGACATTTTAGTTCTAATCTAACGGTTTTCTAATTGTTCAGCTTTTGTATTGGTGTGATCTAAAACGGTGTCGTTCTCTGTGTTTGGGGCAGAGAAAGAGGGACTCAGTCTGAGGGTGAAGATTGAATCTAACGGTGATGGAAAATTGGAAATTTAGGCTGGAGGGAGTGGTTAATTAGTCGGGAGGAAAGAAAACTGGGACAAATGGAGCGAGAGAGCTTATGTAGGAAGAGATGACTTTCATTTCAAGTCGATGGAGAGAGAGCGACAGCAAGATCGTGTGGTTTGCTTTCGACTTCTTGACACGTTTTGCCCAACGGTACCGGCAAATTTTTGTCTGCCTTAACTATCCTATACATATTATCTCCCCGATTCTAAATAAATGTTTATTCAACAATAGAAACATGGATTAAAAATAATTTTAATGTATAAAAATAAGATTATTTTATTTCTATTTAAAATTTAATGTTCTAATGCATTTATTGTTGTAATATTAAAAATATTTAATACTAAAGAAATTTTTTAATTTTAATTTTGAAAAAGCGATATTTTTTTAGTTTTTAAAAAATGAGAATGAAATTTAAAGAAGGGTAATTTGAAAAAAATGTGTTAAATTTATAAAAGCACACTTATTTTATAACAAATTTTTTAGTCAAAAAAACACTTATTTAGAAAGTGATGAAGTATTTACAAGTGTGTTTACTATTATCTATGCCTTATTTACACTTACTAAAATGCAGTTTGTAAAAGAACCAAATCGAGTTAATTTGAATTTTAGAGTGTTTAAGATTACCTCGTTTAAAATTTTGCGAGTACGAGATCGAATCGAGCTTTCTTGTCGAGATCTAAATTTTGTACAAAATCGATTCATTTAAAACTCGCGATCTAATAAGCCTGTTCAAGCTCACTTCATTTAAAACTTGAGAGTACGAGAGAGTCGTTGGATGACGAGATAGTGATAGTAGCAAGCGGCGAATTTGAAGGTCTATAAACTAGTGGTCGTTTAGTGATTGAAATATTAAGGTTTGATAGTCGATGACTATCTGATAACATCATGTGATTAAAAAAATTAGAATTAAAAATAGTGAGATAAATTAGTTTTAAAATTATATTATTTTGTGTGAAATTATGTAGTAAAACTATGTAGTTTTACACTAACACATTATAATTTAAACACTATAACTAGTAATTACATAAAAATTAATTTTTAAATTAATTTATCTAAAATGAGTTAACATATTTTACATTGGAATTACTATTAAAATAAAAATTTATGGTTGCCTTGCATGTACTCACTTAAAATAAATTAATATATTATTCATGACTTCATATTGTATACATCATTGTAGTTATAAAATTTATCTTGTATACACTTTATATACCTAAATTTGATACATCTTTGTACAATATACAAATTTGTTCACGAGCCTACAACGAGCTTTTTAAACGAGTATATTCACGAACTTATGAACTGAGTATCTGAATATTTAAACTCAACTTGTTTATTTAAATACACCTAAAATTTTGTTCAAGCTCGGTTCATTTATTAACGAGTCAAGTTATGAACGAGCTCTATACGAGTCAAATGCCGAATTGTTCATGAATGGCTCGACTCATTTATAGCCATAGTAAAATAGATAACGCAAATTTTATTTTAAATTTTATAATAGTAATAATAAATAAATAAATAAATAAATAAGACACAATTAAATATAAATTATTATCTACGCCTTATTCACATGTGTGTTTACTATTTTGTTAATAATGAAAAACTCATAATCTAGTGTGTTGAATTGTAGGCAAATCAATAATCGAGTTTTTTTATTCATTTATAAGATTATTAGACCTAATTACAATATAAGAAAAAAATATTACACATATATTCATTGATGAATATTTTTTCTGTCTTACACAAAAAAAAATTGCACAATTTTAAAATAATATACTTCTGTGACATTATAAAATGGAGTTATTTTTATGAGTCAACAACATTGTTAATTATTGTTCACGAATTTTATATTGAGCGCTCGCAATATATATTTTCATGCCAAATTTAGAGTTTTCAAGATTTAACTTTTTTTTTTCTGAACCACAAGATATTATGAGTATCACACACTAATTCTCGTTAGAGCCGAGCAAGACTACAAGGGCGGTAAAGTTTTCCCAACCAACTCTTAGCACAGTTGCGTACCTAATACTCGAACTGGAGATCTCAGATTAAGTTAGAACAATCTCAAGTCAGTTGCTAGGCTTGTGGCCGAACTTTTATAGAGTAAATCACATTAAACCCATTATTTAATAAATCATTTATTAAATATAATTATAAACAAAGATAACTATTAATGTAACAATTGATGTAATTATTCAAATTGAATTTAGTATTATAAATATAATAATTATAGCCAAAGACATTACTTTAAGACCCAATATTAGATAATAAAAAATTTCAATAACTATAGGAAAAAAAATTCTATTTCTAGTTCATTCAAAAGAAAATAACTACTGTTCATCTAAAAAATCTATACAAATGTTCACCATCATTTTATATATATAATTTCAACCACTTAAATCTAAAAATCAGATTATTTATCATGTCATTCAAGTATAATATAAAAAAAAATTTAATAACAAACATTCAATTTTATACAAATCACTTAATATTCGATATTAAAAACTATGCTAAACTACAACATAATATTTGAAATACTCAAAATAAATCGAATTGTCACATCTCTTACATATAAAATAATATCAAGTAAAATATATGAAACATAAATATCAGCTTTTAGTGACTTAATTTAACTCTCCTCGAACGTACTTCTCATACACGTATGCATAATGTTACAAAAATTTAAAATTTACAAAATTATATTTGTGGGAAAATGAAACCTGCAAAATAAAATTCGTGAAAAAAAATTGAAGTGTTTATTTTCGTCAATTATGAACTTTATGATGGTGTAATTATATTGAGTTCATTCCTGTAAAAAATAATTGGAAATTGTGTTGAAATTTGATGAAAAATAAAACATGCCACCTTGCTTAAATCGCCCTATCATCTAATATGAATTTATTACTCCATTTGTCCCATAATAATAGAATTTTAAACAAGTTGCAAGAATTAAAAAAATGTAGTTATAGTATTAGTTATAAGTGGTAGTTAATATGTGCTTTTATAATATTGTCTTTATTTAATGAACTGTTTTAATTGGATAAAACATAAGAATGTCATTAATTTGATGAGAATAAAAATGACTTTCAAACAATAAATGATATGTAAAAAAACTAGAAAGTTGTGAGACAACTAATATAAAAAAATATCTATAAAAAAGGGACGAAGAGAATACCATATTTTATATCAAAATTTAACATAATTTTGAGTTAAATTTCAATGCAAAATTAAGGCATGTTCATTCCATAAAAAATTGACCCAAAATTATGTCACGATGATAATAGTGTTAATTTTTTATAATATTATTTTTTATTGTAATATAATTAAAAAATTATGTAATTTTTATATTTTATTTTTATATAAAAAATTATGTTACATAAAAAAACATTATTTTCACATAACAACAAAATTGACGTTGTTTCTAAAAAATTCACCATAGTTGAAGTCTACGTTATATTATTGTTTAAGACTTGATAGTACTATACTACCATATGAGGCCCCGGATCTTGATACCTTATACAATAACAAGCACCTGTAAATCCTCTCTCAAAAGAAACAAATAAACCTTTTGGGAACTGGGATTAATTGAAAGAACTTTCTCTCATCTTTAGGGCTTTCTTCACTTCACATGGTGCAAGTTCTTTAATGCAATACAAATGCACCACCACCTCCTTTCTCAGCTCTCCCATGGATTCCATTCGAATCTTCAAGTTCTTTTCCGCCCTTTTCTTCTTTCTTTTCCTCATCATCACCTCAATCGCCTTTCTTTCATCTACTCTATCACAAACTAGTAATCAAGTTCAACACCAATCAATCTCCCAAGAACTGTCGCAATACCAGGTTTTGCACATCAAGACTACCCCGCCTTTCGTTTTGGACGACGAAGGAGTAATCAACAGGAAAAAGAAGAGAAAGAAGATGATGAAGAAGAGGAGGAAAATGAAGAACTCGAGTGCAAGGCCTTTCTCTGTTATGCTTCCTAAAGGTTTTAATATTCCACCTTCTGGTTCCTCTCCTTGCCATAATGGTGACCCCAACTCTGAAGCCACATTGTATTGCGATCTTTCGAAAAATGCACAACCCTGAATCCCCACAAAATCCTCTTCTGTGCTTCGTTGGTTTGTATGTTTAGGGTTTCTTGGAACCAAATCTTTTTCTTGATAATTTTGGTTGTTTCTTTGCATGTTCTATTTTCATCTTGGAACTCTTTGTAAACAAGATTTTGTTCATTTCGATCTACAAGAGTGTAATCTATGCCAATTAATATGATACTACCAATGAGTACAATACTAATCAGTCATGCAATATATCATGGTCATGTTGCTATTGTTTACACAGCTCCGTTAAGAAATGTTAATGAAGCAAAGATCTGACATTCTAAGTGTTCCCCAGATGATCAACCAAATCTTTTTATCAGCCCTTTAGTTTGACTGCAACAACATTAATGGTCCAGTGGGAAAGTTGACATGTGATTGAGATGTCTGTTGCGTTGACATTTAATTACTTAAGAGGGTTTATTCCCAAATCCTTTCCAAGCTCCAATCAGTTGAGATTGCATGCATTTTAATAGACATGGCCATGCCAATTCAAAGAAGCATGTTAGTTGGCATCGTTTACAGAGCTATTGTTCCGCGGATTATTCACACATTCGTGGCGTTCACTCCATGGAATTAGAGTGGCATGCAATCAGTATTTGTATTTTCAGGTTAAGTTCTCACCAACCCTCCAAAAATGCCCAATTGAAAGGAACTTTGCCTGTTTAGTTTTACCAATAACAGTTCTTATCCAGGAAGAGAGATAATCACGGGCACATTCACTGCCAGAAAAAAATGTGCAATCCGGACAAAAAGAATTTGTCTCAAAATTCCGACGAATTTCAACTTTGAATTATTTTCTTCAAAATTCATCTTGATATAAAACTCCAAAATAAACGTAACCAAATTAATTAAATTACCAATACTCATTAAGAGTAAAGGTTGCGAGTTTTAATTATATATTTTTGGTAAGCACAAAATAAACGTGCTATATATTACTCATGGAGTGACAAAACTAAGTAGGAGTAATTATTAATTGAACATTTTCATCCCAAATTAAAAAAAAAAAGATTTCATCGGATATGGTGGCATTGCTCAAGTTCTTCAGAGAACAAATGAGCATTTATCTGGAAGATGGAGACCTGCTCGATCGAAGCCCACTGAGCAATAAAGCAACCCAATTTGGAGACCCAAATTTCACATACTTTCTTGAATTAATTATATACCACACAATTTTTTCTTTTTTATTTGTAGAATCTTAAATATTTTAAACATTTTTGCAAAATTGTAGTTTTTAATTTTTTTAATTGTACTTTGTACGGAATGAATTTGTGTAGATATAAACTTAATGTAAATTTTATATAAACTTCATGTAAATTTTATATATGGATTTAAATATTTCTATGCGTATTTATTTTTATAGATTTAAGTTTAATAAAAAAATTTTAACTTAATATATAATAAATTATTATTTTTAAATATTTTTTAAAAATATTTTTGTTATATTTTTATATTTTTTTTAAAAATAACTTATATATAAATTTTTTATCGTTTTAAGCTAAATATTAACTTAATGTAAATTATATATCAATTTTATCTGAGATATATTTGTAATTAAATAAATAAAAGTAAAAAAAAAACCTTAAATAATGACTAATTTGTAAATAAAAAATAAAAATATATATCCAATGAACTCTACTTTCTTGTTCTCTCGCTGCAAGGTTGTTGATCTAACATAACTAACATACGTGTCTTTGAAAAGAATCTTTCGTCTGAATCATTTGTCCTTCCTTCAGTTTGATTCACATGATGCCTCCAAGTATGATTAGTAACCTAATTTATTTATTGACACAACAATACAACTTGCTTATATATTGAGAATTCAACAAGAAAATTAAAGTTTTTTTTGTCTCAATCACATCTTGAGCATCTTAGACTAATACCGAATTTTAACGCACTTGCTTACTCAGAACTCGAAGTAGAGATTTCTGGTTAAACTAAAAAAAATCTCACGTCAATTGATATACGAGCGCGATGATAAGAAAATTAAAGTATCATCACAGTTTTAACGACTCACAATCACTTTATGTGAACGGTTCCCCATAAATAACAAAGCAGAGAACCTGCCAAAAATGGTTACACAAAGACAACTCACAAAATAACATGCCTCAGTGCTACCTCTTCTTCTCAGTAGCTTTCAAGATTGGTAGTTGGTTAGTTGGCTTTCCTTGTTCTTTTTTTGGCATCTTCATTTGATTAAAAACCAAGTTAGAGATTA
>CANYCX012375900.1:0-11476 GCA_948193385.1 Breynia disticha f. nivosa | reverse complement strand
GAGAATCTCTCTTAAACAAAGAATTTTAGGAATGCTTTTGGAAGGCTATAAATAGAGGGCAGAAGGAAGAGGAAGTAACAACACTTAAGCTATATACTCTGAGTCATTCTTGATCAAACTTCTCTGCGAAAAACCAAAGCTCTCATACTTGTCTTCTTTGTTGTATTTGACTTAAGTTTTCTGTGGTATTTCTCCTAGAATTGGTTGGTAGGACTTGAGCCGAAAATCGAGTTGTTTTGTGTAAGGTAACTTGAACCGTAATCATGTGTGTAAGGTAACCCTGTGAGGTAATACAAATTGTTGGCCAAAATCCTAAGTGAGGAACTTAGGTAGTGGAGTAGGTGTTTGATCCGAACCACTCTAAATCACGTGTCTTTGTTTTCTTACTTTCCGCAAAAATTCGAAAACTTTATTAGCTCTATTGAACCCCCCCCTTCTAGAGCTAATTCTAATCCTACAGAGAGGAGATGGAAACCCAGTTTCGTAAAACATAAAATACAGATGAGAGTGGATCATTCAAAAATATATTTCAAAATGCAGAAGCGATTGGAAAACATTTTACATGTCATGTTTGAAATTCTTAGAAATATCATAAATGTTAAAGTTGTACATACATGTAAAACAACATAACCAAAACCTTAGGAGCTCGACCTTTAAAAGTATCGCACCGCTAGCCCTGCCGAAAATTCGTCTCGTATACTTGTCACTCTATACACATATACACAGTAGAATAAAGGGTGAGTATATAGAAATACTCAGTAGGTGAATCCCTATAGTTATTATGTTGAATGAGCAGGGGAACCTTCGGCCTTCGCGACCTAACCTCCACACAAATATAATTCATTAAACTAAATTACATAAATTGTTTTCCCAAGGAGCACGGTCGTCCCTCATGAGCATGACCCTAGTGCTCTTCCTACCCAGAATAACAGCCTTTGGAATGACTCGTGCTAAATTTACACGGCGTCGTGCTGACCTACGGGTTTAAACACTAGAAACTCACACATTTCCCTATTTTACTTCAATCAAATTCAACTGGCATACACATCATTCTCATTCATAAACCATGGCATATTCTAGTCTTAATTCCCTATTTATTCACTTATTTCACAAACATCAAACAACTTAATCAAGATTATATCCACAATCATAACCAACAACGCAAAAATCCAATCATCATACACACACATTATATATATACGCATCATCAATCATACTTTCGTTCATATATTCCATATTCCACATAACAACAATATTTCTACCCACACATTAAGATATTATCTGTAATCACATTAATGTTCACAATTACCTCATTCAATTCCATATCACATATATTAATTCATGCCATCAACATCCTGAATTTCTTACATAAATATCAATGGTTAGAATGAATGAATGCATATGTATGAAAAATACCAAATGCAACAAACAATGCCATGCTCTGAAGTCTTCACATTTCAAGAGAAAGTCTATTCTCTTTGCGCATATTTTGCCACGAGGCTATTGTTATAGTTTGCCATTTGGCCATGAGGCCCTCATTTCTTTTTCTCATACATAAGAGAGAATCCACGCCTCGTGCTAATGGCTCGTGCCTCACATTTCTGACATGGTCTTGGCATGGCTCGTGCCCACGACTCGTGCAAACATTGTCAAGCAAAAATGAGCACGCCCAAGTGGCACGCCCGTGCTGAGACTGTGCTCATCTGATGCTGCTGCAATTCTCAACATATTGTCTGTCAATTTTTATCCAGTTTTAACCCTATTTTATTTAACTTAATTACCATCATTTTTGGGGCGTTACACTGAACATAATAAAGTAACCTTTTGCAGGGAAAGAAATATAATGCCTAGTTGTTTGATATAAGCACTTCAAGCTTTTAAGCTAATCCGAGATGGATGTGAAGCTTACTTAGCACATGTTGTTGATAGTACAAGAAAAAACTAAAAATGTTAACAGAATACTTATAGTAGATCAATTCCTTGATGTATTTCTGGAAGATCTCAAAGGAATACCTCCTGATAGAGAGACAGAGTTTACTATTGAGTTGATTATTGGTACGACACCTATATCTATACAACCGTACCAAATGGCACAACCTAAATTACAAGTGTTAAAGAGAAAGCTACAAGAATTACTTGAAAAGGTATACATTCGACCTAATGTGTTACCTTGGGGAGCGCCATTTTTTTTGTTAAAAAGAAATACAGAAAACTAAGGTTATCTATAGATTCTAAATGACTTAATCAAGTAACTGTTAAGAACAAATATCCATTACCCCAAATAGATGATCTACTTGATCAATTTGTGAGGTGCCACAGTGTTTTCTAAGACTAATTAAAGATCTGGGTATAACCAACCTAAAATAGCACAAGAAGATATTTCGAAGACTACTTTTGAAACCCGGTTGGTCATTACGAGTTTTTGTTATGCGGATTTATTTGAGGAATGCCAACTAACCCAAAGATCATTTGTGAATAGCGTTGCAAACTTTAAGGGAAAATAATTATATGCAAAACTTAGGAAATGTGAGTTTTGATTGATCACGTATTTTTCTTGGGGCACATGATATCAAGACAATGAATATTAACAGAACCAAAGAAGATTGAAGTTGTATTGAATTGGTGTAATGCCATGAAAAAAATATAACTTAAAATTAGCAAAACATTTTTGGAACAATGGCTAGGAACGGGCAAGGTTGGCCGTCCCCAAACAATTTCCCTGCTGCCCGAATGCATTTTTGTGCTGAAATTAAAGGGATAACCACTACTGGAACGGTCTGGGGAGGCCGTTCTTATATAGTTGGCAGGCTAAAAATGTGTATTTTGTGTATAGGGAGAACGTCCACCCAAACGATTTGGGTAAGTCGTTCTACAGGCCATTCGATGTGATGGGAGTTTATAAATATCGTGTATTTGAGCGAGACGAAAGAGAGAAAAACATATTTTCCAAACCTAGCCAACCTCCTCTAGACTTTAAACCCTCAAAACACCATCCCAACCTTCATAAGCCTCAAATCCTTGCTTCCAATACGTATAAATTTGTAGCTTACACGGAGGGACATAACCTAGACGAGCTCTAAAGCTCCTGAAGCAAATTTCAAAAAGGTAGATTCTTAACCTAGATGAAAATTTGAGTAAAAAAGGGGATTTGCATAGGATTTTGTGGGGTTTCCATGGTTATTCATAATGTGAAATTGAGTTTTATAATGTGATTAATGAACGAAATGAGGGTATGTTTGAGAGTTGATACGAAAAATATGCAGTAATGTGAGATTTAATGTTTTGGGTCAAGAGGATAATTAGGGGATTTGCCTAATTTGAGTCCTAATTGGTTTAATTGATACCTAAAATGGTATGTTTACGCTATTTGCATGATGAATGATATTATATGAGGTGAGGTTTGGACCCCGGAGCAAAGTTAAGCAGCGAGCCTGACTATGCGGAGTTCGAGGTAAGTGTTTACAGTTACATTGGTGGGTTTTGTTTTTGTGCAGTTAAACATAGACGATAATTATGCACTTGTTAAGATGGTAGTGAGCATGAGTCTTAATGGACATTTATGTTTGGTTGAAATTCATAAATTTGTTAGAAAAGACACCATAAGGTGGTTTGTGATGCGTGCTTAATGGATATGATGTTAGCTTGTTTGCTTATTGAGAATGGTTGTAAATTTTGTATGGATGTTTAAAATGTAGCAACTGTTTTGTGAAATGGTTATGCAAAATTTGCGAATGTTTTGAGAAATGCAAGTGGACTAATTAGGAATTATGTCCTGAGCTTGAGTGTGATAATAAGAACTTGGTATGGTCATATGAGATGGAGTGCTTGCAATTGTACGCTATGATGTGTCTTTTGAGATATGTGGATTTGTGTTTGTATAGAGGAACATTATGGTATGAATGTGTGTTGCCTTTCGAGGTGAGATTGATACTATGCTCCTAAGAGATTGTGGCTTATGCCTTTGATATGTATATATATACTATGTTCTTAGGAACTAAGGATATGAGAAGCATGTGAATTCCTTGATGATGAGTACATGATGCAGAACATGATTTAAGATTGATGGCCTTATTGAATGTCATTTGTGGCATTGCATGAGCATGATTGCATGCTCATGACATGAGTTTCTTAAAAAGGAAGCGAGATGTTTTCCTTATGAAAAAGGGGAATTGCCCAATGTTATGAAAAGGAAGGCGAGTTATTTTTCCTTATAAAAAATGTAGGGATTATCCAATCGAGAAAAAGCTATAATTTTATGTGGGGATTAGCCAAATACGAGATTAGACCCTCTCACGCATGCAAGAAAGACCTCGGGGTATGAGTTTGTATGATTTGCATTGACATTTACGATGGCATACACTTGCATTTGATATATGTGGTTATGATATGGATATATGAAGAACATATGTTCGAATTTATGTTGGAAATTTTTGCATTCCATTCATTCATATCGTTTGTACATAAACAGGAACATTGTTGTATGTTCATAGTGTGGGGATTAGCCAACCGGAGCGAAAGCTCTAATTTTTATGTGGAGATTAGCCAATATAAGAGAGTGAACTCTCTCACACGCGCAGGAAAGACCCCAGGGCATGAATGTGTATGAGTTGCATTTGGCATTCATAGTGTATACATTACATTTAAATATTGTGTATGGTTTGGTTATGAGAATGGAATATATGTGAAGCTTTATGCGTATAGTTTGACATTATGTGATGTGGTGAGCTATGTACTAGGGTGAATATGGATTATAAACATTGCTTGAAAATGTATGTGAAGATGAATTTGTGAGTTGATGATATATAGGTTAGCTTGAATGATGATTACGAACGTTGTGCTATTCGATTATGGATATGATAACAAATTTTGCTTGATGATGGTTGATAACTTTTAAAAGTAGTATGTGTTCTGTTTTAAGCTTGTTGATGTAGGTGGATTGCTTAAGGAATGTTACCATGATTACTATGCGAGTTTTGTGTAAATTTCTAAATGTTAAGTTGCTGATTTTATGGACATAGCAGGTCAGAGCGGACTGGGAACAACCTATGCAAACTATTCCCCAAGATGCTCTAGTTCTAGAGTCATTTCAGCAATGGGAGAACGGCCAAGAGAACGGCCTGTGCAGGCCGTTCCCTAGGCCATTTCCATTCAACTGGAACCCTAAAAATATATATGTTTAAGGGAAAATGAGATTAATAATCGACCTAATATTTGATAGTTTGGCATAAACTAAGTTTTGTGGCCCTTAACAGTGGATAATGAACTAATGTCTATTGACATAGATAACGTAGGATGAATTTCCCTACCCTTGATATCTAAACCACGTAACACACTTTACCAACGAGTACTTAAGCGTTAACTACTTTGGTAAGTGTACTTATTGTGTATTTAATTACTCACTTTAGTTTGTTGGTTGTGATGTGTGTAGGTCTAAGAGGATTCCATGAGCGGAAACAACAGAGCACGCATTTGGGAAAAATGATTTTTGGATTGAGGATAAAATTGTATAAGCTTTTATATATGATGCATTATTCTTCTTAATTAGTGTTGTGCTTTTTCAAAAATTCCATGTATATAAATTAGGACATTCATCCTCTTTGACAGGAAAAAATTTAGGTTTTTGACATATTTAGAAATAATTAGGAATTAAAATTTGGGCGTCACAATTGGAAACCACCTAAGATGGTTACAGAAGTACGTAGTTTCCTAGGTATGATAGGATACTATCAAAGATTTGTAAAGGGGTTCTTGATTATAGCTGCTCTGCTGACACGACTACTGAGAAAGAATGTAGCTATTCAGTGGAATGATCAATGTTAGCAAAGTTTTGATGAGTTGGAGCATAGATTAATTACTGCTTCAGTTCTTACAATTCCTTTGGGTACCAGAAGATTTGTTGTCTATACCGATGAATCTTATTAGGAAATTGGATGCATTTTGATGCAAAATGGGAAAGTGATAGATATGCTTTGGGATAACTAAGACTACACGAGTTAAACCATCAAGTACATGATTTAGAGCTTACAACGGTTGTATTTGCTCTAAAGATCTGGAGACATTATTTTTATGGTGAGACGTTTCATATTTTTTCGATCATAAGAGTCTGAAATACTTGATGACCCAAAAAGAATTGAATATGAGGCAAAGAAAGTGGTTAGAGTTGTTGAAAGATTATGATTGCACAATCGAATACCATCCCAAAACAGCAAGTGTGGTGGTTGATGCAATCAGTAGGAAATCAAGTGTTGCTATATATGGTTTGCAATTAAAACGTATGACTAATTTGATAGCTTTACGAAGCTTAAATGTAAAATTTGAGTTAATGGAATCAGGAGTGTTAATAGCATAGTTAATGGTTAGACCTATGTTGTTAAGAAACATACAGGCAACACAAAAGCAAGATTAAGAGTGCATTAGGTTAATTAAATATATTGATTAAGGGTTAGAGACTCCATTTTATTTCATCGATGAGTTATTGATGCTAGGAACCAGAGTATGTGTACCAAAGATTGAAGATATAAGACAAGAGATACTGGATGAAGCACATAATGTTCCCTACACTATGCATCCAGGAATGACAAAGATGTACAACACTTTGAAGCAACATTATTAGTGGCCAAATATGAAGAAAGATATGGCCGAGTTTGTATCTAGATGTTTGGTATGTCAACAAGTGAAAACTGAACATTAGGCACCAGTAGGAAAACTTCAACCATTACCTATACCAGTCTGGAAGTGGGAAAGAATAACCATGGATTTTGTGATAGGCTTACCTCAAACATAATCAGGAAAAGACGCAGTATGGGTGATAGTTGATAGATTGACTAAGTCTATGCACTTTTTACCTATCTGAGTTGGACTCTCTTTAGAACAGTTGGCAGAACTATATATATGAAAGATATTTTGACTACATGGTGTTCCAGTGTCTATAATATCAGATAGAGATCCAAGGTTTACTTCTAGATTTTGGCAGGTGCTACAGAGTGCATTGGGCACTAAGTTACATTTTAGTACAACTTTTCATCCTTAGACTGACGGGTAGAGTGAGAGGACTATACAAACTCTAGAAGAGATGTTGATGTCTTGTGTTTTGGAGGTTTAAAATTCTTGGGTTAGGTACATACCTTTGATGGAATTTGTGTACAATAATCAATATCATAGTAGCATTGGTATGGCACCATATAAAGCTCTATATGGATGAAACTGTAGAAGTCTGGTACTTTGGGATAGAGAAGGAGCGAAAGTTTTGGAAGGTCCAAAATCGTACAAAAAATGATAGAAAAGGTAAAGCTGATCAAGACTAAGTTAAAGGTAACACAGGACAGACAGAAGAGTTACTATGATCATCATAGACGAGAAATGGAATACAAAATCAGGGATAAAGTGTTTCTAAAAGTTTTTCCCTGGAAAGGAATTATAGGATATGGAAACAAAGGAAAGTTAAGTCCTAGATATATTGGACCTTTTGAAGTGATAGAGCGAATTGGTCCATTAACATATAGACTGGCATTACCTGCAGAGTTTGCACAGATACATGATGTGTTTCGGGTAAGCATTCTGAGGAGATATAGATCAGACCTTACACATGTCATACCCGAGTCACAAATACAGTTAATGGATAATCTAACCTATACTAAGGAACCAATACAAATAGTGGATCATAAAGTTAAACAACTAAGAACCAAAGAAATTCCTATGGTTAAAGTCTTATTGAACCATCACAACATTGAAGAAGCTATTTGAGAGACTGAGGATAAGATGAGAGGAGACTATCCTCAACTGTATATAGGTAACAATTTAGTTGTGTTTATTGGATTGAATGTTAAATAAACATATAGAGTACATAGAAGTAACTAATAAAAAGATAAAATAACAATGATAGAGAATTTTGGTGGTGCAAATTCATTAAGGAGGGAAGAATTGTGACATTCGCATCTTAAATCCCCGTAATTAGTAAATAACTAATGAAAGTAAATTAAAATAAACATAATGTACATTAAGAAATGCTAAACAGTAAGATAAGACAGTACTATAGTAAACAGAAAAGAAGATAGGTAGAAAACTACAGGAAAATGTTAAGTTTTAATGTGCAGCATGAAGGGAATGCTTACAACACTGGACCGTGCTCACTGGAAAATAAAGAGCACGATCATTTTAAGGAAGAGCACAACCAAGTATTTTGGAAGATAACACGGGGGCAATTTTGAATTCCACAATGGGCATGCTAGTAGCACGAGTCTTGCTGGACAGAGAGTGAATCTGAGGTGGCATTAATGCAACAAAATAGGAAATTGAATTATGAACTAACACGTGGCCATTAGGACGGGGCATGCTGATATTGGCTCGACTGTGGCATTGAGCAAACTAGGTTGTAACCAAACTAGAACTTTCTTTTGTAAGAAAACAAAAAGACATCAATAGAGAGCTGGTGAAGGACAAAGAGAGAGCGACTGATAGAGATTGAGAGTGGAAGGATAGTATTTAGGTGGAATTGATCATAAAGTTTTTGAATGAAACTCTAGGATGAAGCTAAATATCAATTCCTAAGTCAATACTACAAAATCACAAGGGTAACATTTTGTAAATCTTAACTTAAGTGTGAATTTATAAAGAATTAAAGTTATAAATGGTTAGGATTAAGTTAGAGATGCATCTGATTGAGTCTTAGAATTAATTGTTATAAGAATTCATGTAAATGCTTGTTTAGGATGACAGGTTAGATCGAGAAGGAGTTCGGGCTCATACCAATCTGAGTATCTCAATTAGAGGTGAGTATATCTACTCAAAATCTGGTTAAATTAAAATGAATGGCCATATATGATGCAAATGATAATATGTATATGACTATTTATTTTCTATCATGAATGTGTATGAATGTATACGAAATGCAAATACGAAATGATATGCATTTTAATACGTTTACTATGAAAATGAAATGGAAGCGATATGATATGTGCAAAATGTGAAATGTATATGGAATCATATTTACGATTCAAACGGAAAACAGGTATGCAAAATAAAAAGCCATACAAAAAACGTACGTGAACGTGTCTATGGTTTTTGTTATGATATGTCATATGTGATATGTGATGTGAGATTAGTGATATGGAAAGGTGATATGTGATCGATCATTCGGAGACGGGAGTAGGGAGACAGAAGTTGGATTCACATGAAAAGATGGTGGAAAAATGTTTTTAAAAACTAATAGGGGGACGGGAGTTAGGAATTTATTATGAATGAGAACGTACAACGAATGGTTATATGATTAAAAAAGAAAATGAGTTAAAAGTGAAAAGGAGAGAATAGAAATAAAGATTACATCAACTTATACAAATTGGTGAATATATTTTTGTTGATTATACAAATGAATGTTTATACTTGAAATGAATTAGAGACTACTCACTAAGCTCGAAACTCACTAAGCTCGAAACTCACACAACTGCGATGTTTGTTTCAGGTACAAGTATTGATAGTGATAGGCATTAGTGTTAGCATTTTCAGTTGCTAGTGATCAGGTTGGACAACTGCTAACTGATCCACTTTTCTCTTCTAGCGATGCCATTAGGCGTTCATCGATTCATTTTGCATTTTCATATGTTATATTGACATGTTACAAGTTATAGTATATTATGAGATTATGTTGTACTAGAGTTAGCATCTAGATGATATGTTTTCACTGATATATGATTGGCATATATTGTCTGATGATGGTGTTTATATATGAAATGAGTGTTTAATAAGGTTTGATATATGTTTAAGTGTTTTAGGATGAAAACAGGTTGATTACAGGTTGATATTAAGGTGCAGAGATTGAACACGGGTCGTGCATAGCTAACACGATGGGCGCGTTGAATGACCTAGAATCTTAATTCATCAACACGAGGCCGTGCCCATGGGATTTTGATCAGCACGATGTCATGCTCATATAGAACCCAGTCAGCATGATGGACAACACATGCCGTGCTTTTGCACTGCTAGCTTGTCCTAAGCTTCTGTTTTGCTGAAAATGAATCTGTTTAAATCTGTTTTGTCCTATAATTACATGTGGGCGTTAACCAATAAGAGTAGTAAGGTGATTGGGAACAAAAATGTTAATGATTACACATAATTTAAATGAGTAATTAATATTAATTATAAGGTAATTAGAAGAGGAAAATAATAGGATGTTTCATAATTTATTTGAGTGTTAAAATTAGTATGTACACCTACAATACACTTACTAAGTTATGTAGTGTATAAGTACTTGTTCATCTTAGGAGCTTACGTGTGTTATGAAGTAGGAATTATCCCTTCCTTGATTTAGCTCACTGTCCTTAACCAATTCTTCATACTTTTTCTAGGTAGCATGGGAGCGTGCTGGACAACACGATAACTGTGTTGCATTATAGAATAAACAATGCATTGGCACGAGCCTGTGTGAATCAACACAGTGGTCGTGCTGACATTCAAGAAGAAACAGAGTATTGGAACAATCCCATATGGAAGGGCACGATGGTCGTGAGAGGACTCTAAACCTAACATTATCTTGGCATGACATCGTGCCAGTTGACATGCCGACCGTGTCGGGCCTTTGGAATTATAACTTACCATTCTTTTGAACCATCCTCATAAGGATTTCTCACCCAAGTTGTGAAACCTATTTTTAAATACCTGTTTTCCTGATAAATCATATAAATATATACAAATGATGTAAAATCAAATATAAAGTCAGAGGAGAGAGAAAATTAAAAAGATATATACACGCTATTTTATAAAACTCGGCCCAATCTTGTTTATTCATAAAAAAAATCAGTAGCGGAAGCAAAATAGTTTGAAAACATTCAAACTAAAAACTGCGTGTATATACAGAAATGTACAACATGTACAAATCAAAATATCAAAAATGAATCCTGGAGCCCGACCTCTGACGTAAGCTCAACAAACTCTGATCAGCTCTGTGGTCCAGTAACCAGCATCTACCTATGATATGCACAATCATGTAAACAAATCGGGGTGAGTATAAACAATACTCAGTAAGTATTCTAGCTTTTATCACTTAAACATGATGTGCAGGGGAAAGTATATAATAGCACGAGAACGTGCGTATCTATCTTATCCCTCGGTATCCCCGAATGCCCAACATTTCAATATCACACAGATATCACAATAGCACACAGCTAAATACGATCGCACAGATCAAATTATAAGCACGTAGCATACCACGAACCATAGGTTCAATGATCCACACAGGAAGATAACAATCGTACAATATCGCGCACACAGCAACTACGAACCATACAGGTTCATCAATAGAAATCTCAATCAAACATATACAAAATATCATGTATGAAGTGCAATGAAATGCGATTTCACACAGAATGACCCGGGTATTATCCACCATAGCACACAGCAGTGGAAATCCTCTATAGCACACAGCAGAGGAATGAGCAATAAGGACCAGATCACACAGCAAGTCCCAAGCTTGTAATATGGACAA
>CANYCX012375742.1:0-13208 GCA_948193385.1 Breynia disticha f. nivosa | reverse complement strand
TTGTTCAGTCCATACTTGCTTTCAAAGCCTGGAGGTAGTTCCATGTAGACCTCCTCTTCCAAAAAACCATTCAAGAAAGCATTCTTTACATCTAATTGATGTAATTTCCAATCAAGATTCACGGCAAGGGATAACAAAATTCTTATAGTGTTAATTTTGGCCACCGGAGCAAACGTTTCTTGGTAATCTACTCCATAAGTCTGTGTAAATCCTTTTGCCACAGTCTCGCCTTCCTTCTCTCATTACTGCCATCAGGATTAAACTTGACAGTGAAGACCCATTTGCATCTTACCAATTTCTGGTTGGAAAATTCGACCAAATTCCATGTCTTCATTTTTTCTAGAGCATTCAATTCTTCAAAGACAAATATCCTCCAGTCAGGATCTCCTAGTGCTTCATGGATATTCTTTGGAATGGACACATTAGTTACTTTAGAAATAAAAGATTTATGAGTTTGAGAAATCTTACTGTATGACAAGTATTTGGACCACAGGTGTGCTGTGCATGATCTCTTCCCTTTCCTGAGAGCAATAGGAAGGTGGGGATCTGCAGAGAATTCAGCTGGAGTATCTCTCCCAAGACTAGGATGAGATTGATCAATATCATTAACAATCAATGGTAAAGATGCAGACGAATTACTTGTTGTTGATTTAGGACTCGGCGCAGGATCTGGGGAATTTATTGGTGTAGATTAGGAGCCAAAAATGGCTCTGCTAAACTTACCTGTCAATGCTTCCTCTTTGAATAAACTAATAGCTCTTTGTTTATAGATAGTGATTCTCCCCCTGAAGTACAATGAGGATTAATCTTTGGCACTATAGAATGATCATCTCCTAGCTTTAGATTATCTAAGACTGGTTCTGAATTTTCCAAGACCACTGTAGGAAGGGGATTAGGAATGATATCCCAGAAATTTCCTCCACCATTATTACTATTCTCCTCCTGAAGGAAATAGCTGCTAGATTCTAGAAATGTAACATCCATAGATGCGACAGTCTTTTTGGTTGTGGGATTAAAACACTTGTACCTTTTTTATTTGGAGAATAACCTATAAAGACATTCTTTACAGCCCTATGATGAAGTTTAGATGGCCTGACAGAGTGTACATAAACAATGCAACCAAACACTCTAAGTGGTAGGTTTGAAACTAGTTGATTATTAGGAAACCATTTTTAAAACTCAGGGAATGGTGACTGATAGTTTAACACTCTACTAGGTAACCGATTAATCAAATAGGCAGCAGTTAAAATAGCTTCACCCCACAAGTATTTAGGCACATTCATAGAAAACATGAGTGCACGTGCAACTTCAAGTAAATGACGATTTTTCCTTTCAGTAATGTTATTTTGTTGTGGGGTGTTAACACATGTGGGCTGATGTAAAATGCCTTTTTCTTTAAGAAAACTGCCTAAAACTGAATTAAAATACTCAGTGCCATTATCAGAGTGCAATATGGATATCTTAGTTTAAAACTGATTTTCGATCATGTGGTAAAAATTGCAAAAAGTTTGGGCTACTTCAGATTTTTCACTTAAAAGATAAACCCAACATAATCTAGTATGATCATCAATAAAAGTCACAAACCAACGTTTGGCATTATTAGTTTTTATTTTTGACGGCCCCCAAACATCACTATAAAACAAATAAAAAGGTTTAGAAGGCTGATAAACTTTATTAGGATAGCTATTCTTATGACTTTTACAGAGAATGCAATTTTCACACACAAGTTTAGAACAATCTAAATTTTGAAACAACTTAGGTAACAACCTTTTAAGATAAATAAAACTAGGGTGACTAGCCTATTGTGCCAAAGAAAAACCTCATCCCTCGCAGAGTGAGAACTAACATCACTGCATACGTGAGCTATTTTATTCGTAGATTCTTCATCAATAAAGTAGTAAAGGCCATCTCAAAGTTTAGCATTGCCAATCATCTTCCCCGTCCTCTGCTCCTAAAATTCACAGTACGAATCAAAAAAGGTGATTGTGCAATTAGAGTCTTTAGACAACTTGTTTACTGAAACAAGATTGCAAGCAAGTTTGGGAACATGCAAGATAGATTCAAGACAGACATTAGGAGAAAGGTATACTGAACCTTTACCAACAACTGAAGAAAAAGAACCATCAGCTAACCTGACCTTTTTATGACCAGCACAAGGAGTGTAAGAATTAAAAAGATGTGATAAACTAGTCATATGATCTGAAGCCCCTGAATCTATTATCCAAGGGGTAGAAAAATTAGAACAAGACATGGCAGAAGGTTACTACCTGCTATTGCCACAGAAGCATTAGGTTGAGGAGAATCTGACTTAGATTGTAGCAATCATTGAATGTAGGTAAGCTGCTCTTGGTTAAATTGATTAACTGTCACTTCATTAGCTGAAGACACCTTCATAAATTCCCCCTCATGTGAGCCTTTCCAATTTGTTGGTTTTCCATGGAGTTTCCAACATGTTTCTCTGAGTATGTCAGGCTTTGTTACAGTAATCACACCACACACTTCTGGTATTCTTCTTGTCATCCTTTCTTCCACGACCTCCACCATTGCGAACAATTAAAGCTAAGTTTTCAACAAGGGATAGAGTCTGAGATTTCTTTCCCAGCATCACTAGGCGTCAACTTTCCTCCCTACGAAGTTCAGCAAACACTTCTGTAATGGGAGGTAGAAGAATCCTACCAAGAATACGTCCCCTCACCTCATCAAATTTAACATTCAAACCTGTTAAAAATTTGAAAATTCTGTTAGCTTCAATAGTCTTCTTAAAATGGTTCCGATCCTTTGCCAAAGGCGTTTAAGACTATGAAAATACTTAGTGACAATATCCTCGCCTTGACGAACTGCTTCCTACTTTAAGGTGAGTTCATAGACTTGGGATTGGTTCCCTAAATCAGAATACATCTAACTCACATTATCCCATAATTCTTTTGGTGTATTATAACACATATAATTGGTACTGATATCCTCCTCCATAGAGTTAACCAACCACGTCATAACCATTGAGTTTTCTACATCCCATACACCATGGCTAGGGTCATCCATGGCAGGTTCTTTCTTCTCTCCAGTCAAATATCCCATTTTTTCTCTTCCTCTAATATACATCAGAATAGATTGTGACCATCGTAAGAAGTTTTCTCCATTCAATCATATGGTTGTAATCTGGACAGAGTGAGATTTAGAAGATGGGTGGTGGGTAGGTTGGCTCGGCCGACTAAAAAATTCTGAAGTATCTGAAATGGTTGACATGTTGTAGCAAGTATGGTGTCTAGGGTTTTTTCTTTTTTTTTTTGTAGCCTATGATGGCTCTGATACCAAGAGGAAAGTAATATGAGTGAATATTGTGTTATATTTCTGATGTATCGTATACATGCTTATATAATTACAGTGGTTAAGCTAAACTAGGAATGAAAAAGTTGTACATTGACATTACATATTTAGATTAGCTGATTTCTATGAGACAGATTTCCAACATATCTTCCAACAGTTTCATTTATTGAAAATAGTTCTTTTTGAAAAACTATCAATTCAGTCTTTAACTATCAGTTTTATACATAACAACTAGAGTTGCCAGAATTATACCTCTTCTTGTCCAGTTTTGTCATTAATTACAATTCAATGGCTAAACAACTTCTAAGTATTTTCAATATATTTTTCCTTTGTTTTTAACCTCTTTTAGTTTACCTATGAACTTTTTAGATCACGTGGTTCAACCTAAAAAATTCACAATAATTCATACAACTTGTTCACCTTTTTCACTACTACACCTCTTTGTTTCTAACCTACTTTACCATTTTTCATATATCTCTGAATATACTAAACAAAATGATCTAATTCTTTTTTCTATCGATTTTAGACATCTCCAGGTTTGGTTTTCATAATTGTTTGTAATTTTTATTGATATACAACTCCATTTTTCTATTTTACAACTTATGTGTTCAATTTCCTCTAGAATTTTATCTTTTAGTCTTTTTTCTTTCACTCTAACCTTTATAATCCCTTGTCTCTTATTCTTTTTATTCTCTCTCTAACTAATTAATATAAATAATCTATCATTCTCTAATTATAGGCATGATAATGAAATGCATGCCCATTTTAACGTTTTAAGTATGTTTGTCGACTTTTTTCAATCAATTTCCTTTGCTCTTTTCCCCCTAATTCTTTTTCTGTTAATTAAATTATTATAATTTTTGTATTTAACTCTATTTATATTTATCTTTTATTCATCAAATAATTTAATGAATGCACAATGAAATATGCTCTAATTATATACATGTTTATGAAATGAATGTTAGTTTTAGGTTTCAAAGTGTTTAGGTTTGGGATTTGATACTTAAGGTGAGAAAATGTTACTAGAGTCCAAGTGTCAAAAGAGGAAAGAAATTAAATATAAGGAGAATATTTGATTAGAGGATATTTGATTAGAGAATATTTGATTGGAGAATATTTGATTTCAAAGATATCAATCAAGAGCATATATGATTTATTAGCATGACTGGATATGCTTATAAATATGGAGAGAGGAGCCAAGGAGGGGACAGACACAATTCAACCTAAACACAACTTGACAAAAACCTATCGACAATGCAAACAACTGTTACTGCCTTTGCCTCTTCCATGGATAGACTTCCTTTTACATTCAACCAAACCACCATCACCCCTAGCATTGTTTCTTTCTGATTCAGCTCATATTTTGCAGTTTACTTCTCCAATCCCTCATCTACATTACCAAACTCCGGCCACTGGAAAAAGCCTTCTACCACTAGCCGCCTTCTCCGTCATTAGCCCCATTTTCTACTGACACTGGCTCCATTTTAGCTCCCGGCTTTCAGTTCCCATTGTCAGACCTTTTTCTACATTTTCTGCAACTCGCCCCTGGAAAAAAGCATTCATCCCTTGTCTGAAATTGCCCTCTTCTTTAGTTTTTGGCTCTCTTTTTACTTTTCTGTCATTGTTTTTTATTTCCAGCAATTTTCTTCTTACTTTTTGCTACTGTTATTTCAATTTCCAGCAGCTTATTTCAATGTCCATGGCTATTTACTTCATGTTTGTTAATGTTGCTATTGGCGATTTGCTATGTCATCATTGAGTCAAGGACTTTTGGAGTGATAAAGTCTCCCCTTTATTATTTTGCTACAATTGCTTGAATATGGAGTCAGATTTACACGCACATTATTTTATTTCTTACTACTTGCTTTGATATTTCCTCAGTCTAGAAATACTATAATTTCCTGGCACTTTCGCTTTCATCCTTTTTAAGGGGCGTTCGATTTTTCCCAAAAATCCAAAAAGGGATAAACAATTAGTTTGCTACAGTGACATCCTGCTTTGCATGGTTAAATATATTCTCAATTAATAACCTCCTACACATTGTGGTTGTATTAGAGGTGACAATTTAGATCGAGTTACCTATAAATCTGTAAATCCATTTATGATCTGAATTTAAATACTTTTACAACTCAAGAGAATTGGTACGTGAAGTAATTTTATATGTTATTAGGAACAAAGTTGTTCCAATCTTGAGAACATCATTTGCTAAGAACACATGCAATGGATGCTTAAAACAACACATGCAAAGGTGATTTATCCTCCATTTGATAATAAATAATAAATAAATAAATAAATGAGTTCACTATTTACCTATACATGTTCTTATTAATATTTGATATAATTATATGGTAACATGTAGTAATATAGCAATATTATATCGATAAACTTTAATATATTATATAAATTAAAATACTCTAATAATAGAAAATACATCAATACTGCACTAAATTCTGAGATATAAAATTTAATATAATTACACCGGAGTAAGCTATGTTTGATGCTATATATAATTAATAAGTAATTTAACATGAAATAATTATAAAAATAAAGTTTTTAAAATATACAATCAATAATAGTTAATTAAAATGCTAATTGCATGAAAATAAGGTAATTTGTTTAGGATGTTTTATTTTGGTATCAGAGCATGGATACGATCTCTGAGGATATGAGCATATGTAGCATATGATATGAATACATAATAGGAAATGTGTGCAATGTTGTGAAATTTATAGTATTTTCATAGTGCATATGCACAAGTTTACAAGAAAGAGAAGAGACATCTAATCCAAGTAAGATTTAAAGGATAATATATGTATCAATATGATATGAATTAGATGAACATGATAAAGAAAGTTTTGATACGATAGAATGGAGTGAAGATCAATGAATAAATAGATGATTTATAAAGAGTGAGAATAAACGAAATAAGATATAAATACGTGTAAAGGCACAAAACCATGAAAAGATTTTTATGTGAAAATGAATAAGAAATGCAAGTTATATGTATGGAGTAGAGTACAAATGAGGATAGATTAATAATATTGGGTACAGGATATGAGTATTAGGGTTACAGAAGGGTAGATTTAGTATTTTTTTTTTGACAAAAGATTTAGTATATTTAGTCAATGATAAGAAAACATAGAAAATATTCAAGATGCGAGAGAAAATAATCAGATAATAAAGTCCAAAGCTTTGAAAATAGAAATATAAAAAGGAAACACAATGAATACATGAAAGGTACAGAGATAAGATTATGAGAAAAGAAGAAAAATAAATGAGAAATTAAGTTTAGAAAAAAAAAAGAAAGTAAAGAAGATACGTACTCAGTTAATCAATAAGCAGAATAAGAAGATTAAAAAAATAGTAAAAAATAAATTACATGATTAATGTAAAAGTAATGGAACGAAAAGTATATGCAATATAATTATATAGAGATAATAATCAGTGAATGTATTTAGGATGTAATAAATAAAAGATATAAAGATAAAGAGATAATGATACATGTCAACGAAATAATGGAATGCACATATAATATGATTATGTGAACATGCTAGAGATTATCATTATAACATTTTGATAGCGATCAAATTGAATAAATAGAAGAAACGTCATTCAAAAATAAAGAAAAAGAAACAGATAAAAGGAAATATAAGAGTGAATTGATCTTAATAGTTACAAATAGAGAACATAAAACAAAATAACGATAAAGAATAAAAGTTGAACATGTTATATGATTTAAAAGATAGAATGAAAAGAAGATTATGAGAAGAATAAAGAAAAGATAAACGTAGTCAAAAATAGTCAAACGATTATAAAGTTAGAATGAAGAACTAACAGAAAGATTTGATAGGACAATGCTAAAAATTTACAAAATAAGTATAAGAAATTACAGAGAAAAGATAAATGAAATTATTAATTCCAAAATTTAGGAAAATAAGTAAAGTAATAAGTTAAATTGTAAAGAATAAATAATGTATATTAAGATTTAGAATATGCTTGAATGATAAATTAGGTCAAAATACATATGGAATTGAGTTAAAATTTGTATAGATTTAATTGAAGTGGCCAACACGGTGAATGCGCTCTGGGGTAAGTAAGAGCATAACTATATTAAAATAAGAGTACGAAGGTGTTTATGGGAAAGGATTAGCATCATGAAAATTGCGTTGTTTATGATAGTGATCATGTGAGTTCACATGGGTTGTGTCACTTTAAGCCTTAAATTTAAAACCGATTACCAAGGATAGTAAATAATTATCCACAAGGTTACAACGTTCTTTATCATCTATTTTTAACCTAAAACAAAGATAGAAAGTAAGAAGCAAATATAGAAAATACAAGAATACATAAATGAATAAAAGAGAAGAAATTAGGAAGTATGTAATAAAAAGGTTTCTATAGAAATAAAGGTTAAATCTTTTACATACATATAAGAAAAAGATTCATGATATTGAATTGTTAAAAGAAGAAAAGAAATATCTAATGTGAGATATGAAGAAATATATATATAGTTATAAAATGATTTAAATGTTAATTCAAAAATTGGATAAATATAAGAATAAATATTCATATAAATTATAAAAATGAGAATAAAAGATATAAAAGATACGAAATGAGAAAAACTCAAGTAAATGATATATGAAAGCAACGTTAACAGATATAAATACAAATGAGTCCAAGGAAGATATACAGGAAAATAAATAAGAAAAATATGAATAATAATTATAATTTTCATTTATAAAAATGAGAATAAAAGATTCAGCAAAGGATTATAAAACATTATGAAATCTGATAAATAAAAATATAAAGGATGTAAGATGATAAACAATGTGAGAACAAAATTTAATCGTCAATGATTTGATAGTGTGAATAAGACTGAAAAGAGATATTTAAAAGAGTATCAAGAACAAGAAAAAACAGTACTATGATAGATATAAGTAAATTATTAATGAATATGTTGAACAAGTGTTTAAGGAACAGAAAATAAATAGAGACATAGTATAATTATGACATTAAAAGAATAGAATAAATCATAAGATGAATAATTATAGAGGTAACAAAAGGATAATAGATGTTAAAGAATAAATGTACAGAAAAATGTGATAGAAATATAGGAATATTGTTAATGAGAATTAAAAATATATTGTTAGAAGAAATATTAGAAAGGTAAGAAAAGAAAATATAAGTGAAGATATATGAAATAATGAAGAAAGAAGAGATGAAAAATTAAAGTTAAAGATAAAAAGAACAAAAGGGATAAAGGTGAAGAATGGATTAAAGTTATAGGACTAATACAGGTAAGGATAATTACATAGAATATACATTAAAGAATAAGAAAACAAATAGAAGAGTTGAGTGTAAATTAGCAGATAAAATTGAAGGTATAAGAAGGATAAGAAAATAAAGTGTAAGTTTGAATAATGAGAGAGAAAAGAAGGTAGAGTAAAAGAATGAATGTTATGCGTAATAGATTAAGGAAATAAACGATAAATAAAATTAAAATATATGCGAAAGTTATAATAATAGTAAATTTAGAAGAAACAATCTTATTTATAGTAATCTTTAGATTAAGTTAATATAAAGTATTGTGTAATGAGTATTGATATAGAAATGTATTAAAACAAAAATGAATAGTAAGATTATGAATACAAAAATACATAAAAGTAAATACAGATTATTATATGAAAGAATTCAAAGAAACAATAACTTATGACATACAGATATGAATACAAAGGAACATCAAAGTAAGCATAATTGATATAGTGAGGAAAATAGAATAATCAATGACATTTGATACACAGATGTGAACCATAGAACTAAACAGTTATCAACTAAACAAATTGTCGACATTTAAAGTCCTTTTAAAAATACTAGATATGCGAAAAGTTATAATGGAGACAGAAAATAAGATAAGAAATATCTTCAACCAATTACTAATATATTTAAATTGTAGATATTTACACTATAAACAGACAAAGCATACAAGATGGTAAACTTACATATCAAACATACATATAATATTCTACAGGAATCCGACAGTGAAGGAAATAGATATTATATAAACAGAAGATTTAAATTATAAAGAATTAGGGTATCAAAGATGAGTTTTGAGGACGAAATTCTTTAAGGGAAGAAGATTTTTAACCTTTCCATCCTAAAACCCTATAATTTATAAAATGATTAATGAAATTAGTAATTTATTCGATAAATCAAAGAAAATAAGAGGTTAATTGTGAGTTGATGGATGGTTGATTGTAAATAAACAAAAAAGAAAATAATTGCAAAAAATTTGAAAGTACAAGGGGTAGACAAGGTCTACATGTTGTAGGCCTTGCAACGTGTAGTATACTACACGTGGTGGACACTACTGTTAGTGTATTAGCCCGATACATTGTTTGTAACTTTTATTATTCAATAATAAAATTATGAGACATTATTTTATCACTTCATGTATTAACCTGTGGTATGTGTTTGATAAAATATCCGAGAATGTTAATTAAGCGCTTGAGGTATCAAGGTTGAGGACCTTGATAGTAGAACCTGAAAGTTATGAGATTAATATTCTAAACATCCTTAGTCGCTTGTTTCTATGGGAATATAAATGAATTAAGACTAGTATGTACTTTGTAGGTGATCATGTTCTACGGGTGACAGATATTTGAGATATCTAGAAAAGTGCATAGATACAATGTAGGACATTGTATTTGGAGAGCGATTACTATTTGCAATGTCAAATATTATCCTTAGATTGAAAATCACTATGTGTCTTATTGTGATTTTTAGTGTACTTTGACATACACCTAACTGGACTGTAAAAGGTTGACAAGCATGTGTATGATTGAGTTTGCTAATAATCATAAGTAAGAGCATAAGTGAAGTGAAGGGATTGACTCTCTCATGAAAATGAGAGCAGATATCACTGGCCGCTTGATAGACAAGATTGGAAAGAGTGTGGCCGCACCCAAATGAAATGATTAGGTCATTTATTCAAACTTATCAATTCTGTCATAGAGATCAAGAAAGATGATTTAGAGCTAAATAATGGTGTTTGGGACATGCCTTATGCTAATCAAGATATCGGAGTTCAATGGATAAATTGGAATTGTAGTAGGGATGTTGACCCCGCTCATCAGCTATTTAATTTAAGATGATCATAGTGTCTTACTAGAGAGCGCATATGATTTATGAGTTCTTAAACTCATTACCTTTATTAAATAGTCATACAAATTGTATATGACTGACGAAAACCAAAAAGGGTATTTTTGTTTTTTCACCTTAGGTCAAAATTCGGCCATTGGGCCAGATCGGACATTTGGGACAATTTTGGTAATTGGACCCAATATGGATGAGAAATGTTATTTATCATTTCTCACATGATTTTAAGACAAAGATTATTTATTAAATATGATGTCTTAAGTGAAAATATGTAAGTGGATAAGTAGTGCTCTTCTTTCCGCAAGAATCTCATCCGAATTTGGCATCAAGAGATGATTCGATTTTACTCTTGTGCTAGTACACATTTTCGCCTAATCCGTGTGTTATTTTGTAGAGTAATCACATGTGGGATTCTTTTACAGTGTCACCAAGGTCAGCTCAGAGTATTTTGAGGCGGTAGTTACTGTTCTTGGCAAAGAATCCAACGCTAAAGGAAGGAGATTGATCAAAGTAAGTCTTTTTTTTAAAGTTTACGTTTTTCTATCAACTAGTTATCAACTAGGACTCAATCTATGTGTTTCTTGAAATTTGGTGTCTATTTTGGCTGCCTTTGACATGTTCTTGAGTGTATTTCTTCTGCAATTACAGTTAGAACATGTTAGAAATCCCAACAGTGGTATCAGAGCGATCACCGTAATCAATTCATGCATAAATTATTGAAACTGATAACTAGTTTGATGAAAAACGTGGCTGTTTTGTTAGGGCAGTAAGTTAGGGTTTAAAATTGACTTAATACAGTAGGTTTTGTGTTAATTTTAATCCCATTCATGGCTGGTCATGTGTAGGAATTGGTTTTAATTCATAAAATACAAAACTAAGTACATAATGGCTGTTCACGTACTGTTCATAATTTTAATTTTGACCTAAAATATGAAAAATCCTAAACTAGGTGTTTTTAGAAAGAATTAATGAGCTGGTGGGACTAGTTTAATTCTTAGGAATCTAAAATGACCTAAAATGGATTTTGTGAAAATTTAGGGACTAAATTGAAATTTTGTTGTGGAAATTTTGTGTGTGAAATTTCAGATTATGTATTTTATTTTTCATGAAAAATTAAATGCATTTATGTAGTTTTACACTTATTTTGATATTTGTGTAAAAATGTAAATGAGAAATTGAATCATTATTATTTTTGGCACAAAATAAATTGATGTTGTCTTGTGGGCTTGAGTACATTCATTCTATGAATAATTTTGGACTTGGCCCAAGCCCATCATTGGGTTAACTCAAGGAGCCCAAAGACAAAATTTCTCTTAACGGTTTGGGCTTAAAAACTTAAAATGGATTTACCATGGTTTAGGGTTGTATTTCATCTTGTTTGAGAATGTGGGCCTTGGGCCCAGATGGGTGTTAGGACTTTGTATGTTGAATGGTTTACATGGTGCATTCATGGGCCTGTTTTTGGGGTTATAAAGGCCTTATGAGCCTATTTATTTGTTTGGGTTTGTAAAGGCATACTGAGCCTATTTTCTTAGACTAGGTTTAGTGTACACTTAGTATAGAAAAGGAGGCCCAACCCAAAAGAAGGGAGTCCAAACATGGAGGCCCAAGAAGGAAGGATGTAGAGCCCATTGGAGATAGACTTGAAGCCTGAAGATACTATGTAATAGTATAGGCCTAGTTATAGGTTCATTGGCCTATGATTGCACGTTTACTTTTTTGCACTTAGTCTTGCATGCTTATACACGTTGATGATTGAATGCGAACCATTATGAAATGTCAAATCCGCGTTTTCCATGCTAAGCCTTCGAATCAAACAACTTAATCCTAAAAATTGTAAGTCAAGCAAATTGCCTTCCTAAATTAACAACCCATCAAGGCATCGAACATCGAAGCGTTGGTCATGCCAAAGCTGAGCACATTAGATTTTCTTTGTGAGACGAGGGTAAGATCAATGCTATCTATGCCACCATGCGAGAGTGGGGGTAGATTAGTATCATGGTTAGCACGTTAATTGTAGGTTTGGACATTACATAGGTCTATGACTGTTCGTCGGCCCTAGCCAATTAATAGGAAGTGCCCAACCACGAAGGGGCTAGTCCTATTAAAAATCGAGAATCATTTTGGGTAAATGATTGAATGGATTCCTACCTAAGTAGCCTACTCTTTGACTAAGGATTATTCTGAGGCAAGAGAACAAGTTGGAAGTTGTGGATGCCACTCTTCTAGCTGAACTAGCAAGGAATGCCACTGCCGCTGTTCGAGAATCTTTCAAAAGAAAGAAGAGGGATTCGAATGACATCACTTGTCTGATGTTGGATACAATGATCCTCGAGCTGTAAAAATTGTTCATGGATCAAGATGTGTACCACATTATGACTGCTCTCAAGGAAATATTCCAAGAGAAGGCCTAACATGAGAGGTATTTTATTGTGAAATCATTGACCTCATGTAAGATGACTTCTGGAGGACAAGTTAGTCCTCATGTCCTCAAGATGAAAGGATACTTAGATACTCTTGAGAGGCTTAGGGTAGGGTTGAAACAGGAGCTTGCCATTAACATAGTCATTGGCTCCTTACTGACCGGGTTCTAGCAAGCGTACTAGATCGGTGTAGTTTTACCACGGAGTATACCCTCCGGGATCGAATCTCACAGGGAACGGATACTTAAATTGAGTCGGTGCTTAAAATAAAATTACAATAAAGCATTAACAACGATAGGTAGAAGA
>CANYCX012375008.1:0-18635 GCA_948193385.1 Breynia disticha f. nivosa | reverse complement strand
CGGTTTAGGAAACCGTTTGCCATCCCGTTTGGCTTCCTTCAAGTGTATTGTTTTGACGATTTCCTCATCGATTTCATTTGAATTTCATCCTTATATGCTCTAAGTCATGAATACACAAAAATAACCATAATTGAGCTGAATTAACACTTAATTAAACCAGAATTATGATAAATGTCAAATAATAAAATACGAAATATAAGTATAAATTGACATTTATCACTGAGGAACCAGCACAAATAATGGATCATAATGTTAAACAGCTAAGAACCAAAGAGATTCCTATGGTTAAAGTTTTATGGAAACATCATAACATGGCAAAAACTACTTGGAAGACTGAGGATAGGATGAGACGAGACTATCCTTAACTATTTACAGGTAAACCTTAAATTATGTTATTATATTGCATGTTAATTGAACATATAGAGTATATAAAAGTAACTAATAAGAATATAGAATAACAAAAGTAGATAATTTTGAGGACGAAATTCGTGTTTTATGCAATATAATAACATAATTATATTAGTTCATATTTCAATCCCCATAATTATTAAAATGATTAATGAAATTAAGTTTAATGAACATAAAACACATTAAGAAATGTTAAACTCTAAGGTAGGACAATACTACAAGAAGCAAAAAAGTAGTTAGGCAAAAACCTGTAGGAAAATGCTAAGTTATAGCATGTAGCACAAGGGGCGTGCTAACGGCATGAGGTTTTGCTCACTGGAAATGAATAGCGTGACTATTTTTTGGAAGAGCAAGACCAATTTTTTTGGAAGACACGAGGGGTCCGACCAAGTTTTTGAATGGTACAATGGTCGTGTTGATAGCCCGAGCCGTGCTGGACAGTGGGTGGGTTGTGCTGAGGTGTAAATCGTGCAAGAAAGTGGGAAATTAAAGCATGAGCTGGAACGTGAAAATCAATAAGGGGTGTGCTGATGATGGCACGACTATGCCTCTAAATAGAATGGAATTTAACTCAAATAGTAATCTTATTTGGGTTAAAACAGAAAAGAAATTAAGAGAGAGAGAGCTGAGAGAGAGACCAAGTGAGATTGAGAGAGAAAGGAGGAAATTTAGGTGGAACCACTCGTAATTTTTACAAAATGAATCATAGGAGTAAGTCAGATATTGATTCTTAAGTTGATACAATAGTACTACAAAGTTAATCCTTCTTAATTCTTAATTAAAGGATAATTTTATAAAGAGCCTAATTTAGAAATGGTTAGAAGTAAGTTAGAGCATGCATATGATTTTTGTTATTGAATTGATTGTGATAAGGGTTCGTATAACTTGTTCTTTAGGATGATAGGTTAGACTGGGACAAAGTTCAAGCTCGTATCAGTCGGAGTACCTCAATTAGGAGGTGAGTAATCTACTCACTATTTGATTAAAGTAAAATATGAACTGATATTATTGATGGTTATCATACAAAGTTGCAAAAGTTTATGAGTTGCGAGTAATGATAAAATGATATGACGAAAAGTGCATACTAATATGATTGATAAGAATATGGAATTATATATGATTGAAATGAAATAGGTATGCAAAAATGCAAAATGAAATGCGAACAGGTACGTGAACATTAATTGTGTGTACATGTATATATATTACAGCTTTGGTTGACAGGACATGCAGTGCTGGCATGATTATAGCTTCGACTGACAGATATACAGCTTCGGTTGATAGTTTACAGCTTCGGCTGATACGATTGCGTGATTCTCTAACGTTCACTTAATGGATATAATTTTACATGATGAAATAAGAAATGACCAAAGAATTATAGTACTACAATCACTTTTATGAAACGATTGATTTATGATTGATTTGCTATATATTGTTAAAATGAACTAAAGATTACTCATTAATCCTGAAACTCACACAATTGCAATGTTTGACATCAGGTACAAGTACAGAGTGATATAGGTGTTTGCATTAAAGTGTTGTTTGCCTTAGCGATTAGGTTGGAAAGCTACTAGATCCATTCTTTCTTTTGCCGATGCCATTAGGGGTTTGATCAGCCACTTTTTCATGTTCATATGTTATGTTGATATGTTGATCTGTTATAGTATACTTTGATATGTTGATATAGTCTGACAGATATGTTGTTGTTTCGATGAGTATTGATGGCTGATATATGATGTTTGAAAATGATGTTGATATATGAAATGAGTATGTGATATGGAATGATCAATGTATATGTATTAAAGGATGAAAACAGGTTGATTAAAGATTGATATTGAGTTGCAGACATTCAACACGGGCCATGACTACCTAACACGAGAGGCATGTTGAATGATCTAGGAACTTAAATAATCAACATGATGTTGTGCCCATGGGGTGTTAATCAGCATGAGCCATGCTTATATAATCCCCAATCAGCACGATGATCAACACAGGTCATTCTCCTGCACTGTTATCCGTGCTCTGTGACACTCAAATTCTTAATTGACTTCCTTATATTATTAACCTCCTTGACAATTTTTTTTCTATCCATTTTTTTCTGTCCATTTTTTTCTGTCTATAAATGTAACGACTATAATGTGAATGCTAGGTGCAAATATCAACTCATAAAAGAAATATTTTTGAACATCATTTGGAAGGAATGCATGGAATATAACCAAAATAGATATATCTTAGGTAAAAGCCCTACACGGTGGTTTTCAAAATAATGTAAGATCATAGGTTAACAAATACAGTTTTGTCAAAACCAGAACAGTGGATGAAATCCCCAACCTCGCAGCGACTGTCCCCAAGAGTGTCCAAAAATAGCGTAGAGTGGGTGTCTAGTCTACGTACCAGCCTCCTCGTTTGTAATACACAAACACAACCACAAAATTATGAGTACAAAAACCTAGTAAGTGCATGTCCCTTTAGTCACTTACCTATCCATATAAAGTCTAATACACTCGTTCAATTATTCTCACCGTTAATTCTCTCTTTCTCTGTCGTCACATTCTTGCTCTATATACTCATAATTCTTCACTCTCTCTTAGGTTCTAAGTTGTGTTATCAAGAGATTCATGTGAGTTCTTTTAATGTTAATTTGGATCGTACATGGCAAGTTTTAGGTCCCTAACATAGTCCGGATCATGTACTAACCCTAGGTTGATGTAAGGTCTGAATTTCTAGGTTAAGTAGCCTTCTGGACAAAAATAACATAGGCTAACCCCATGTTTAACTTACATTGTTCAGTCTACCCATTTTCAGCCAAGAATAACGTAGGTTTACATGGCAATTAACATACGTTACCTACTTTAACGTAGGTTTATCCACAAAATAACGTACATTATTTTGCTCCATGGCATATATTTTTGCTCAATCCAAATCTTATCAACACTTAACCAAATTTCCACTTCAACTAACATCAACTAAGCCTTTTTCCCTACCTTATAATTCACATAGTTAAGCTCAAAACCACATACGCAAAGGAACACATCAAGTATCATACAATCAACACATGCATATCATAATTTATTCTCACTTCATAATTCTACACAACAATTAGCATCATCCAATATCAATCTACATAATCATCTACATTCACAACCTTCCTTGGTACATCATCATTCTTCTTATACACAACATCACATAATACATAATATAACATATTTATATGAACTCATAATTCAACATGATGTACACCCTGCCTCTTCATAACTATTAATCTCACACACACCAATAGATCATCTAGATCACAACACATATCCACATCTTAACCTACCACATTTTCATAAAAGTCAATAAATCAATTAACTTATTATACATGCCTTGATAGTCATTAACGTTCAATCACACAAGAACCCCTTATTCATATAAACATCTCATTCTTTCTTCTCATAAGGAAGTACACAATTATTCATCACATTTTTCTGAATGTTTGATGCATATGTATAATGCTCACGGTATGCACTATCTATTCCTTCCTCAATATCATGCTTTCTCTCACAGAGGATCCTCTATCCCTTGGTTGTTCAACCAGGTGCTGATGCGCTTAGAAATACTCAGTCTGACATTGCACCCTCTCACCTCTCAAGTGTGCTTAGAAATGATTAGTCTCACACTTGCGAAATTAATCATCCATCTATGACCACTATGCTTAGAAATACTCAGTCTGACACTGTCATTTCCTCTGTCGTTGATCAACATGGTGTCGATGTGCTTAGAAATACTGAGTAACATTACCGAATGATTAATAGAGCGTCAATGCTCTTAGAAATACTTAGTGTCACATTGCTAGTGTTGTTCAACCAAGCGACGACTTACAATTCTCATTCTATACTTCCAAGTTAATCATTTGTGTGTGGCATCTTACTCTCATTCTTCTCATGTCAACTCCTACTATGCAACTATGTCATGCACATAAAGCCTTAGATGCATTTGGATAACATACACCTATCACAAACCATTCTTAAAATTTTAAGGAAAATAATGCATCCATATTAACCACTCTATCCACCATACTGGTAATAAGGCAACATATACTCAATTCATATAACCACACCCAAACACATCCATCACACAAAATTAAGCAAGCACACTCAATCCCTGCATCTTAATTCAACCATCCTAAACAACTAGATTAAAACGTCCTAGTTCTTCCAAACCAAAATGCACGCTCATTCACATAAGCATGCATGCACTCCATACACACAACATATCAAAACATAAGATTCCTAATTTGCATTTCCACATTTATTTGCACACTCAAGCCAATCATTGTTAACCATACAAGTGACTAAAGATGGAAAAGTAAGTGACAGGGCACACACTTACCTCCAAGCCTAGGCGAGTCCGTCCAGTGGTCGGTCCGGCTCCTCTGTGACTCCAGCTCCTACACATTTGTTCACAAATGTTCGAAATATTAATATTTAGACAAACACCCTTATTAATCCACGAAAAAACTAACTATTTCCCTCTTCTACAAGTTCCCTCTCACTCTTAACCCTAAATCCTCACACCCCTTTAACTCTCCTTTATGATCCTCCTTCCCTACAGTAAAATTCGTTCAAAACCTACTAAATTATGCCCATTCTCTTACAGCTACCTCATAGATTTAGAAACCCACCTTCATCGGGCATTTTTCTTTGACCTTGACCAAAACAAGATTTGGTGAGAGGGATGGATTTATGTATGGAAAACTGAAATAGTGAGGGGTTTTGGGAGAAAAGACGTTTAGAGAACCATAAGGGTGAGTGTTGGGTGTTGGGGGAGTGTTTTAGGGTTTTTGGAGTGTTTTTTGTTCGGTTTGGGTTTGTTTCATGTAATATATGAACTGTCTAGGGGTCCTGCTAACGTAGGTTTAGGAAAAATAATGTAGGTTAAGCAACATATGTTATTCTGGGAATCAGACCTAGAATAACGAACGTTATTCTATATGCTAATGTAGTATGTTAGTAAATCAGTAACATATGCTACTTCATTGTAGCAACAAGTTTCCAGTGTTTCTAACTTCCAATTCATTTTACCTTGATTCCTTCTTACCCTCTAACCTTCCTAGCATGTTAGACTCAATTATACTTATTTTGGAACGTAAATTTGAGGGCGTTACAACTCTCCCCTCATAAAAATTTTGTCCTCAAAGTTGTATGGTTTCCTAATTGCTACTCTCTTTTCCCCAACTAACACTTAGTAAAGTTGACAGAATAAGGCATACCTCTATCCTCCTACTGTAGTTCTGGGAACAAGTATGGATATCATGCTCTCATGTCTGACTCGACTTCCCATGTAGCTTCTCGAGGTGAATGAAAACTCCATTTCACCTTGACCATCGGAATCTAGCGATTCCTCAGTCGACACACCTGTCTATCAAGTATCTCTACTGATTCCTCGTTATAAGACAAATCATCCACAATCTCTAACTCTGGTTCAGGTATCACATGGCAGGGATTGGAGCGGTATCATCTCAATATAGAGACGTGGAAAACATCATGTAACCTTGTCAACTCAGCAGGCAGTCTCAATCAGTAGGCTAAAGGTCCTATCATTTCTATGATCTCATATGAATATACCTCGGGCTCAGCTTCCTGCTCATCCTAAAATGAACAACTCCCCTCCATGGGGCACCCGCAGAATACTTTCTCGCCCACTTCATAGGTCATCTCCTAATGGTGCATATCATAATAGCTTTTTTGCCGATCCTGCGTCGGTTTCATACAACTCTTTACCACCTCGATCTTTTCAATGGTTTATGGGACCAACTGTGGTCCTTCCAACTGTCTCAATCCTTCTACGTCCTAATAAATGGGACTATGACACTTCCTTCCATACAACACTTCGTAAGGAGCCATACCTATGCTTGAATGGTAGCTGTTGTTGTATGAAAATTCGACTATGGGTAAATGTTCATCCTGATTGCCTCTGAAATCTAGAACACATGCTCTCAATATGTCCTCCAATGTCTGTATGCTCCTTTCTGACTGTCCATCGGTCTGGGGGTGGAAATCGGTACTAAAGTGCAACTTGGTGCCCATCGCCTTTTAGAGGCTTCTCTAAACTCTAGAGGTATATCTCGCATCTCTGTCTGACACAATAGAAATGGGTATCCTGTGCTACATATTTCTCTGCCACTCGATCTAAGGAGTCATCCTGTCGAATTGCTAGAAATTGAGCCAATTTCGTTAACTGATCTACTATCACCCACACTACATCATGTTGCCTAAATATCCTTGGCAACCCCACAATGAAGTCCATGGTGATCTTCTCCCAGTTCCACTCAAGAATAACAAGTGATCTCAGCTTACCGGCCGGTGCCTGATGCTCTGCTTTTATTTTTTGACATGAAAGGCAATTATCCACAAACTCAGTAATCTCAAATTTCATATTGGGCCACCAATAACACTCTCTCAAGTCTCTATACATCTTTGTACTTCCTAGGTGCACGACATAGGCAAAGGAATGTGCCTTTGTTAGAATCTCCTCCTTCAGCTCTGATATAGCTAGCACACATAACCATTGTCCAAAATAAAGTGTGACTGCTTCATCTACTCGGTGTGGAGTAGCTGTCCTTCCCTTTTCTACCTTCTCTTTAATCTTCACCAATCTCGGGTCCTCCTTCTACCTATTTGTAACTTTCTCTCTGATATTCAATCTTATTTAGAGATGGGCTAGCATTTCCTCTTCTATTATGTCCAACTGCATCCGCAATTCTTTCAAGGTCTATAAGGATTCTACCTTGAAGGTAACACAGTCCAGTTGTTTTTTACTCTTCCAACTTAAAACATATGCCATGACATTAGCTTTACCCGGGTGGTACTCGATACTGCAGTTATAATCCTCAATCAGCTCCACTCATCTCCTCTTCCTTCAATTGAGCTCCTTCTACGTGGCCACATACTTAAGGCTCTTATGGTCGGTAAATATCTTAAATGTCTCCTCGTACAAATACTGTCGCCACAACTTTAGTGCGTGTATAATGGCTAACAATTCCAAGTCGTATGTCGGGTAATTATTCTTGTGTGGTCTTCCTTGTCATATGACTTAACGACAGAGGCGCATTCTTCACCGTTATCAGTTCATCCTAACAGTACTAAGATATATCGAGATATGAGAGAGTTATATTGGTGGGTACATATGAAGAGGGATATAGTTGAGTTTGTTGCGAGATGTCTTCCTTGTCAGCAAATCAAGGTAGAACATCAAACCCCGGTTAGGAAATTGAGACCACTAGATATTCCTGAATTGAAGTGGGAGAAAATCACCATGGATTTTATTATTGGTTTATTGAGGACGTTTTGACATCACGATGCTATTTGGGTTGTTGTTGACAGATTGACAAAATCGTCTTATTTCTTAGCTATCCGACAGGAGGATATGTTGATAGGTTTGTTGGTTTATATGTTGCCGAGATTGTCAAGTTACATGGTGTTCCTAGTTCGATTGTGTCTAATCGTGATCCTAGGTTTACATCGCGATTCTGACAGAGTTTGTAGGATGCGATGGGTACTTATTTGAGGTTTAGCATGGCTTTCCATCCACAAATTGTTGGTCAGTCAGAGAGGACGATTCAGACAGTAGAGGACATGTTACAAGCTTGTGTTTTGGAGTTTGGAGGTAATTGGGATAATCATTTACCTTTAGTTGAGTTTGCATACAATAACAGTTATCATTATAGTTTTTGGGTGGCACCATCTGAGGCATTATATGGGAGACGGTGCAGGAGTCCAGTTTACTAGGATATTGAGGGCTTGCGACAGATTGAGGTCCAGATTTGGTTCAACAAACCCTGGATAAAGTGTATATTGTAAAAAGATGTATGCAAGCAGCTCAGAATCGTCAGAAGAGCTACTACGACCGGCATCACCGAGAGATGAGTATATAATCAGTGATAGAGTTTTCTTGCGAGTTTCACCATGGAGAGGTATTATTTGATTTGGGAAGCATGGAAAGTTGAGTCCTAGTTATATCGGACCGTACAAGATTATTGAGAGTGGTACCACTGGCATACAGATTGAAATTACGAGTAGAGTTGTCCCGATTACATGATGTATTTCATGTTTCTATATTAAGACGATACTTATCTAATCCTAGCCACGTGTTGAGCGCTCCAGAGTTAGACATATTAGAGGATCTGACTTACGAGGAGGAGCCTATTGAGATCATAGACAAACAGGTGAGGCGATTACGGAATCGCGAGATTCCGATGGTTTTGGTGAAGTGGAGTTTTCATTCACCAAAAGAAGGGACTTGGGAGATTGTGTCAGATATGAGATGACTATATCCAAATCTGTTTCCAGATTTGACAATGGAGCAATGAGGTATGTTTTGATTCTTGATATGATTTCGATATTGAATGTTAAGAATAGTTGCTTTGATTGATGATTTGATTGGTTTTGCATAGGATTTGATTTGGTTTAAATTTCGGTGACGAAATTTTCTAAGAGGAGGAGAATTGTACCATCCCAAAATTTATTTTATGGAAATAATTATTTAAATTTTGGAAATAAATGATTTAATTGAGATTTATGAGAGTGATTGAAGGTTGATATAAGGTTGATACGAAATAACCAAAGAAAAATGAGGAAATGCTGGAAACCGAAGAAGTACGCGCAGTGGGCACGACCACGCGTACTTTGCCATCCACCACACATTCTGTACTGTTTTCTGGAAAAACTATAAATCTCGCTCGATTCAACCAACATTCAAGAACTTTGAAAACCTAAACTATATAGAAAACAACAGGGAAGCTAAAAAGGAAGTCAATACTTTGTTCTTGAGTGAGAGCAAGGGAATTAGCAAGGAAAAAAACTAATTCTAGCAAGAATTCAAGTCATTAAGGTAAGGTTTATACTTCGTTTACATGAAGTTTGTAGGAATTATGCTAAAATTGGATTATTGAATGTGTTTGAATTGAATTGATGATGGAAAAATCTATACATAAGTGTGAGGAACTTGTATAAAACATTGTGAATGAATTAGAAGAAGTAAAACATTGAGTGGATGGATTTTAAGGAATATAGTTCCTGAAGGAAGTTGTTGGAAATGTTGACATATGGATGACTTAAGGTTAAAAATGATACTTTGATTATTCTAAGTAAAGAATCAATGTATGAATGATTAGTTAATGAATTGTATATGGTTGATTACGTACAAGAGGATCTGTAAGACGATTGAGTGGATTTTGATTCGGGGTTTAGCTTGTTGATTTTGCTTGTATACAAGGAAAGTTTTCTTACGCTTACTAAATTGGTATGATCATTTGGCTTTATACCTTATTTGATAATATGTTAATTTATGGTTGACATATGATTAGGTTCATGTTGATGTTAAAAGCATGTATTGCTTATCGAGCATACTTGATTAAGTTTATGACATATGAATGCATTGTATATTCATTGTGTTGCATTTATTGTGTGACACTGATATTGATATCTAGGCTGGTCCTGAGGATTATTCTAAGAGAGATCTTGATGCTGGTCTAGGACCGATGATATTTCGATTTGGGCTCAATGTCGTACTGGGTACGATGCCTATCTGGTACCGATGGAAAAATAAAAAGAAAAGAAAAGAAAAGAAAAGAAAAGAAAAAGAAAAAGAAAAGAGAGCAATACCCCGCAGAACATCGCATGTGATTGTATTGTCATTCATATGCACACATTTGATTTGCATTGATATTTAGAATGTTGAATCATTGTTTTCTGAGATATGAATGCTGAAATTGTTTGATTCTAAGTTATATGTTTGTTAAGATAATTGAATGATGTTTTGATATGTTTTGGTGTATGGTTTAGTGTGATTGCAAACAAGTACATAATTAATGTGTTTTAATTTGAAAACATTATTATTGTGAGATATGATATGATTCTTTACCTGAATGGTTGAGGTGTATGATTGTATAGCATGGTTGTGATAGAGGAACATCAGATATTGTACTAAGATACTGATTTTCCCTACGCTCATTTAAAATGAAAATATACGAATATATTGTTGTGTAGGATGCTTACTGAGTATTGAGAAATACTCACCCTTTGTTTGTATTGTCTAAATGATGCATAGGATGCAGATAGCTGCCACTAGATTAGAGCTGTTTTGATCATATGCCAGAGTGATATTGTCAGAGGTCGAGCTCCATGTTTGAGTGCTTCCACTTTTGAGTTTTTGTGCATATTTATACTGTATTGTAAATGTTCATATTTAAGATACTTTACGATGCTTATGTTTTGGGCTGAGTGTTTTTATAATATGAACATTTTTGTTTCTCTCTCCTCTATTTAAGATTTGATTTTATTATCATTTCTTCTATTATGTTGTGTTATCAGGAAAAAGGATTTTAAAAATTGAGTTCCACATGATATATCTTATGTGGCACATGTACTTTCATAATTCATGGATACTCCAACAATTGTCCATATGTAGGCTGCTAAATGGATGTTATGATTTCTTAAAGAAACTCTAGGTAAGGGTTTTATGTTTCCAGTGATTTCAGATTTACGATTGGTTGCCTACTAGGATAGTGATTGGGTGCTTGTCTTTATGCACAGAGATCAATTTTTGGTGGTTATATCTTTCTTAGTGGTGCATTTGTAAGTTGCAATTGAAGAAACAATCTGTTTTAGAAAAGAGTTCTGCTGAAGTAGAATATAGATCCACGTCTACAACTTGCTCTAAGATTATTTGGTTATTGGTGTAACGCACTCCATTTCTCGTAATTTTCAAATTTTAATTTAATATTTACCAAATATATGTGAGGAAATTTTTCGCAAAAAGGTTTAATAAATAAATAGTGGAGAGTGTAGAATATTATGTGAAGTTAAAATCGGGTTAGGTTAAAGTCATCGAGAGAGAGAAAATTTGAAAAGAAGGCAATGTGTAGTGCCGAGGGTAAAAACGTCATTCCCGAATATATATATATATATATATATGCTTAATGTTCCTATTTCTCTCTATCTTGTTCCATAACCACGTTTTTGCTTCCAAAAGATCAAACTGGAATCCGAAAACCCAAACTAACCTCGAATTTTGTGGAGTCTTGGTGATCAGGAGGTGTAGGATCGAGTAGAGATCTTAATTTAGTGAGTTTTCTTTGACTTGATTTACTAAATCACGTTTTGTTGATGGTTAGACTTCCTGAAGTAATTTCTGATTCATTTTAGGTCCGAATTGAGTAAAATAGGGTTTGTTGGAAAGGTATGGATGTGTAGTAACCATTGGTATCTTATTTTGAGGTTAATTCATAATTTTGGTGGTTGAAAACAATGTTTAAAGTGAGTAGGGTTTAAGTGTAGAGTTTGAGAAATTGTAACCCTAAGTTCGGTTTGAAGTTTTGACGTTAGGGTTAGCTTCTTTGGGCTTTATTAAGGTTCTTTCTATGGACAATTTGATTGGGTCAGTAATGAGATATAAGTAATTTTGGATTAAAGAAAAAGGGTGTAGGAATTTGTGAAGGAATTGGAAGGAATTGGGGTTAGGTATTATGTTGGATAGTAGAATTCATAAAAATATACTTAAATGAAGTTAATAAGTAAGTTGGGAATGGTTGGTATAATGAAATGAATGAAGTTAGTTGAAGCGTAGTTGGAATTTATTAATAAAGGAAGAGAAATGATAGAGAAATGTATTAAATACAGTTATGTAAACATCATAGTATCACATATTTATCGTTTAGCAAACTTATATACAGATATGAAATTGATATAATCTTATAATTGTGTTTAGGAGGACCTAAACAAGGTGAGGGAGGTTCCCAGGCGGGGAATTAAGTGAGCGTTTGGAGGTAAGTAACACGAGCGCGACTTCTATGGTTGGTGTGCTTATTGTATGAAAAATATGTGGTTTGATTGAGTGAGTGTATGAATTGTGATGTTCTGATATGTGACTGATTGATAATGTGTGTTTGTGAAATGCTAAATATGGTTATTGTGAATGGTATATGGTTGGTTATTTATAGAGGAAAAGAAACTTGATGAATGATTATGTGCATATATGTAAGTATTGGTTATGCTAATTGGATTGTGATTGTGTTGATATGGATGGTATATGTAGAATTCACATTTGGTTGAAAGCATGGCATAGTCAGATTGTGAATGCATAATTGGTCACATAGGTATGCACTCATGCATTTGAGAACTCCTAGGGAGTAAGTGTCAGGGGCTTTGTGTGAGCATAGGTATTAAAGACTCTTTGTGAGTAAACATAAAAGAGGGAGTGGTTATGGTTCTCTGTAAACAAACTATTAAAAATTGGGTAGTATATAAAACATGCTACTTGGTGCAAGTGTGGAAACTCGAATCACTTAAAGGTGTAAGAGTGTGCTGATTGATGAGCATTTTGTATGCAAATCATGGGCACTTTGTGTGCAGATTGATAGCACCTTGTGTGCGAATCATGGGCACTTTGTGTGCAAAATTTTAGGCACTTTGTGTGCAGTGTTATAAATGGATCCATTATCTTATAACGTACACTCCCGGCCGACGAGGCCTGTTTGCAAACGTCTTATGAAACAGTTAAGTAAAGGTTTAGTGAGAAAAACTAGAATTGGAGTATGAATGATCATACTAGGTGATGCATTATTGCATATGCACTCTCAATTCATGATGAATACATATTTGTGGATGATTATGTTTTTGTGACGTGTTGATTTATTGGGTATGGATTGTTGGTGATTTTGAGAATAAGAATCCTCAAGAATGGTTCTTTATTTGCTATAAGTATGTTTTTGCATATGAAGTTGTTTTGGAATGTTGTTGACTATGGTGTGATGAGTTGTGTTAATGGTAATGTATGTTTGAAAGTTGGATTTGTGATGGGAGATTTTGTTCAAATGTGTTATATGTCCAGTGTAGGAAATGTTGAATTATACTATGAACGGTGTGTTAGAGGTTTGAAGCTGAATTGAATGAGTGTGAATTGATGATTTAAAGATGGTTTGGTTGACAAATATGAATTGAGAATGTTATGGTTTGAATAGATGTGTGTTGAATGTGATTTAGGTGAATTGTTGGAAGGCATAAAGAGTGCTGGAGACCTACACGGACACGCACAAAAATACACGGGCTTGCCCGTGTACCTGACTAGTGTCCATGTACCACTACTGAAGTGGTACACGGATAAGGCTTAAAGTACACGGACATGACCGTGTACTTCACCGAGTCCATGTACCACCACTGAAGTGGTACACGGACAAGGCTTAAATTACACGGACAAAACCGTGTACCTGAGACAAAACCGTGTAGGTAGCCAGTTTGGCCAGAATTCATTATTTTCGTCATTTGTATCCTATATTTACCCAGAGTTAATAGGGTATAAACGTAGAAAAGAATGAAAGTGTAATATGTGTGTGATTTGGATTGCGTGAATAATGCTTGGTTGTTTGATATTGAATGAAGTCGACCTTTAATGGTTATGTTACTTACTGAGTTTTATAACTCACGCAATTATTGCCTGCAACGCTCGGCAAGAATTTGAGAAGCTACATTTTGGGCGTAAAGTGTGCGGTTGCTCGGATTTTGAAGTTGCTTAGAGACGGCTGAGGTGTGTTGTGCACTTACTGGACTAGGGTTTGAGTTTGAGTTTATGTACATGATAGATGCATACATTCAACTATTTGTAATTTTTCCGGGTTATTAAAGAAAATAGAATTGTTAAGATTCTGGTTTCTTTCATAACCTGGAAACCTATTTTGTAAAAATTCTTGTATATATATGTCCTTAAATCTTAATTTCTTAATATAGTTGGTATATTATTTTTAAATCAAAAACTTGATTTATGGATTTAAGTATCACTTACAGGAGGGAAGGTATACGTGAGTGATATTTAAATTCGGGGGTCACAGTTGGGTTTGTTGCAGGACTTTTGAGTTACACATTCAGATTCAGTACCTTTAAAGTGTGATAACCAATTGGCTTGGAATGTGATGCTCAAATTCGCAAAATTCATTTTCAAATAAGTATTGATTTTGGTAACCATTTTTTTCTTTTCTTTAAAAGTGATTTAGCATGCCACACGAAATGAAATCAAGAATAAACATGCAATCTTTTCAAACCTCGACCAATAATAAAGTTTATAGAAAATCATTGTCATATTCGGAAGCTATGGCTATGGTTTAAAACAATGCATGAAATCAACTATCTATGGGTATAAACAAAACCCTCAAAATGCAAGCTAGGATCCAACCTAAGTACATTATCTATATCACCTCCGAGCCAACCAAAAGAAAGTCCCGATCGATCTACTGTCAATCATCATAAATCATACATGCAAGTGAGTAGTAAATACCTAGTAAGTACACCTACACCACACTTACCAAAGTAGTTAATGCTTAAGTACTTCGTTGGTAAAGTTCGTTAGGTGATTTAAACATTAAGGATAGGAAATTCATTCTAATTTACTAATTCAATAATCGTTAGTTCATTATCCAAGGGTAAGGATCATCAAACTTAATTTACACCAAACTACTAAGTATTAGGTCAAAGGTTATTCCTATTTCCTCCTTAAACCTACCACATTTTATGCTGTCAAAACAAAAGGAACAGCCATGGGATTGGCATGCTCTGGCCGTTCTCTGGGCCGTTCTCCCTTACTGACTTTACACTACAAGTAGAACGGCTTGGGGAACGGTTTGCTTAGGCCATTCCCCAGCCCGTTCTGATCTAGTGGATTCATAAAAACAATAGCTTAAACACTTAGTAATCTGTAACATTCAATCTCAAGCCTAGGCAACATTCCTCAGCCAATGCACAGATCATAACAACTTTAAAACACATCATGTTCCACTCTAATCGCTTAACATTTCACACAAACTCAAACATAACATAAGCGACCATTATCTCAAGCATTTTCACAAATTAACCACTACCTTAATAATTACCATCTTCTGCTTTAAACCACAATTCAACTAGACCACATTTCATCATATAACTTCTATAACTTACAAGTTCATACCCATATTCATTTTAAGCAAATCTCATAATCTTTACTCACACTAATGCATAATCCACCACATCGCATAACATTAATTCAAACACATAAAACTACACATACACTTCATCTTCATATCCAAACCATGTCAACATTCTAATGAGAATGTATGCACTATGAAATGTTAATGCAACTCACACAAATGCATGCCCTGAGCTCTTTCTTACAGGCGTGAGAGAGTCCACTCTCGTATTTGGCTAATCCCCACTTAAATTGTGAGATTTTGCTCGATCGGCTAATCCCCACGATGAGTTCAAGCTGTCGCTCTGGTTGGCTAATCCCCACAGTAATGAACATACAATGATGCTCAAGATATGTCCACATGACATGAGAAAATAGAATGTAAGCAAGTTTTAAATCACCATTTTTAACTCACACAAAATCTCATCACCAAACCAATACCAGGTACTTGCATTCCTAATTAAATTTACATCAATTTCACATGTCATCCACATATTGATCACACTAAATCATACACCTCATAAGCTCACATTTGCACAACAATTATTTCATGTCATCATCACAAAATCAACGGATGCACGTTAAGCCATCACACACACTAATACAACCATAAATTATTCCATTAATCCATTTATACAATCACTATCAAGCGCATTCAATCGTTTATACCACATACGAGTTTTTCCCATTTCCTTTACACATTTTTAAAATAACAATTCAACATCAAAACATCGTACATCCAATATATCCACAATAATGAACATATTATTCAAGTCCCTTTTTAACTGACACTCTATCACACATTTTAAGATGTTTGAATACAATCAAATATAGTTAACCGTACAGAAGCAAGATAAACAATGGTAATTGTGGATTCAGTCTACTTACCTCCAGATCCGCAAAGTCAGTTCTCGGCTCAACTCCGCTCTGGGTCTTGAACACTACATCCTACACAAATCAAACCACATTTCATTTATTAAACACGTATTCAAACTCAATTTATCATTCTAACTCTTATTTCCAACAAATCCCCAATTACCTAAACCCTAGAATCATCAAACTCTCACAAATATCACAAACCCAAGCTAAATTCATGCACCATTATGAATAGCCACAAAAACCTCACAAAACCCTACACAAAACCCACTCTTTCACTCATAAATTTCGTCAAGTTAAGCGACTTACCTAGCTGAAAATCGTCCCAAACCCTAGCGCTCTTCCAAGGCTCTAATCTGACTTGATTTTTGTGAAAAACTAAGGATGAGGATTTGTGTTTAGAAAAGGTTTGGAACGTCCTCTTAAAGTTTGAGGGGGGTTTTTTTCGAGCTAGGTTTCTAAAATGTGTTTACTCTCTCTTTTCGTCAAATACGCGCCTATTTTTAAAATCTCGTCAGGTCGAACGGCCTGTAGAATGATCTACCCAAACCGTTTGGGCGGTCGTTCTCCCTATGCACAAAATACACATTTTTAGCCTACCAACTATATGGGAACGGCCTATGGAACGGCCTCCGTAGGCCGTTCCAGTAGGGGGTTCTCTTGATTTCAGGAAAAAAATGCATTCTGGCAGCAGGGGAAACAGTTTGGGGAACGACCAGCCTTGGTCGTTTTCCAAGCCGTTCCTAGCCATTATTCCGACAAGTTTTTGCTAATTTAAAGATATATTTTTCGAGGCATTACATTGAATTTGACTAAGAATCCAGCATTTCACGATCGGACAAAATACATAGAAATGGAAGTGAATTTTTATTAAGGAGAAACTTGCAGTACATGTTGTTGATCTAGTGTATGTCAGGACTACCGAGCAATTAGCGGATCTTTTTACAAAAGCTTTAACAGGAGAACAATTTGAGTCTCTACTTGGTAAGATCAATTTGTTGAATGTTCATTTGCCTGAAATTAACCTTTATGGGGAGTATTATTAATGAAAGGAATTTGGAGCTAAAGAAGTTTACTTCAATGGAATTTCAGTAGCAACAAGGGTGTGTTTACCAACAATAGTGAGTGATGAAAAGTGGAGCTGTGTGAAACTTTTATTATTTGGAGCGATATGTCTTTGAAAGCAATGAAATTCAAAATCATAAAATTTTAACTTTGCCGCTAGTTTCTTTTCTTTCAAATATGTAATGTTTTCATATAAAATGGCTTGATCCAAACAGATGTGGTGAGCTGAATGCGATCAATATTTCCATCTTTTGCTTGTACCGCAAAGTCTCCATTTCCAAGCTTTACAGATTATTCCCATTACTAAAAGCAATGGGAACAATCATTATTTATAAACATGATCATGTCATTATTTATAAACATATATGAACAATAATGCACACTATAAGGATCTGTTCTTTTAATTGATCATGTCATTTCAATCTCTTGATTTTTAGCAAGTGGATATGATCATTAACTATGAACATATATAAACAATAATGAACGAATATGACTTATAGATAATTGTCTAAATACTTTTTAATTGCATATTATATAATGAACACATATGAATAAAAATGTCTTTTTTTCAAATTAAAAAACACATGACTTTTGTAAAATTTGTATTTATAAAAAATTATCATGAACATATTTGAACAAAAATAAATTTAGTTCATGAGTTAATTGTATTTCATCTTTTGTAGTTTTGTTGTGGATTGTATTGTGACCCCCGAATTTAATTATCACTTGCGTATAACTTCCCTCCTACAAGTGACAATCAAACTCGGAAATCAAGTTTTTATTTAGAAATCAATTTTTAGTAACACAATAAAGAAATAATAACGGAAGCATACTACATTTCAAACCTTTTTAAACCAAATATTTATATTTCATTTTCCTCAAAATGTTTACAAACAATTTCAAAGGCCTGAGCATGATGAAATACAAGCAATGTAAAATATATGCATAGTCATGTACATATACCATTCAAAGAAAAATACAGTGCATCGCCCACCTTGTTTTCTTTATAAATCTTCAATCTAGCAGTACGTACTATCTTCTGGTCCTCAATCCTTTTCTTTCTAAAACTCTGCCGAGTGTAGCAGGTATAAACAAAATACGTAAGTCATAAGACTTAGTAAGCAACGCAACCAAATATGGTCAATTTCCTTACAAACAATGGAATTAAACACCCTATATTTTCATTCTATACATATATACACTCTTTTTATTCTTTTCTAAACCAAGTTCAGAAATTCACAGAAAAATCACAATAACCCTCATTATTCCTAATTACCTTCCCAATTCATTTGGCTTAGCCAATACATTTCATATACATG
>CANYCX012373983.1:0-11250 GCA_948193385.1 Breynia disticha f. nivosa | reverse complement strand
GATCGTAGGTAGCTACCTATCACTGGACTACAAAGTTGATCAGTACTTCCAGAGCTTACGTCAGAGGTCGAGCTCCAGTTTTCATTTTTGATATTTTGGACTTGTACATGTTGTACATTTATGTATATACACGCAACTTTTCAGTTTGAATGTGTTTCAAACTTATTTTTGCTTCCGCTTGTGTTTGTTTTACGAATGAAAATGGATTTGGGCCGAGGTTTATGAAATGAGCGTGTATATATCTTTTATATTCTCTCTCTCCCCTGTTTTTAGATTTGATTTCGTATCATTTCTATAAATTATAATGTTTATCAGGGAAATGAGTTTCTAAAAATGAGTTCCACAAAAAAAATCTTTTTTTTGAATTTTTAAGATAGGAAAATAAAATAGATAAATTAGGTTCATAATTTTTTGTGAACTTTCCTTTTTTTTTCATTAAATAGTTCTTTATGTGTTTTAGATATGATTTATGTGGAGTTCTTTTTCCTAAAAAGATGAAAACTCTTGAAGGGAGATCAAGTGCGTAAGAAACAAAAAGAGAGATTGTGTGGAGACACTTTCTTGGGTTTAGAAGTTATGAAGTAGGTCTTATTCATGAAAAGATTAAGTTGATCAGCATTTCCATAAAGGTGTTTGTGAGAAGGTTGTTTTTGTTGAATCTTAGATTTATAATTTTATGACTTGATGTTCGTAGCTTATACACGTATAGAAAGTTCTTAAGAGGCCAAAATAAAGAAAAAAGAGACTGAAGAAAATGGGAAGCAATCAACTTCAAAAATACATTCTCAAGTGACTTGGTTCAATCACAAACAATTTCAATGACGAAAAATATTTTACACCGCAAGTCATTGGTGGTCGCCAAAAACTTTACCACAGAAGTAAACTCCCAACATCGAACCTATTGAGGACAACATGTTTATTAATCTCATTTTAGCACTTCAAAAAGTAAAATAAGAAAGTGATATGAATGTAAAATATGGTTGGAGAATTATTTTTAGCTAAAGAGAACTAATCAACAATACGAAATAAGAATAGTAGTAAAAAAGTAAGGTTTTTTTATACTTTAATATTTATCAATCTTTTTTTAGTTATTAAAGTGAAGTTAATGACAATGATCTTGTGTTACACTTATTTAGAATGTGTTGACCACCAAATATTTTGAGAGATGAAATTAAGTCAAAAGTATGTGCAAATTATAGATTAACTTTCACTTGATCTAAAGAACATTTTAAATTTGCATACTAAGAAAACTGAATTCAATCATGTGTGAAATTAAAGTTAAGGAATTGATGGTTCAAAGTCAAAATGGTCAAATGATTATTTAACTGGACGTGAATGAATGCAAAAAATTAAAAGAAAGTAACACTTGAAACTATAAAAAAACTATTACTGTAAGCCCTAGCCCAAATGCATTATACGTACCTTTTATTATGGATAAATAAAATTATGAAGCATTGTTTTATTATTATATGTACTGACCTGTGCTATGTTTATGATAAAATATCTAAGAATATTAATTAAACACTTGAGGTATCAAGGTTAAGGACCTTGATAGTAGAACTTTGAAGTTCTGATATTAACATTCTAAATTTTCCTAGTCAGCTGTTTCCATTGGAATGGAAATGAATTAAGAATAGTATGATCTTTGTAGTTAATCATGTTCTACGGGTAATATATATGGGATATCTAATAAAGTTCATAGGTACAATATGAGACATTGTATTTGGAGAGCGATCATTGATGAGAATACTAAAATTAGTATGTCTCTTGCAATGTCAAATTTTTTGTTCTTAGACTTGAATTTACTATGCCTTTTATTGTGATTTCTAGTGTAATTTGACATACACCTAATATGATCATAAAAGGTTGACAAGTATGTGTATGATTTAGTCTACTATGGATTGCAAGAGAAATATGAGTGAAGTGAAGCGATTAACCCTCTCATATTAAGAGAAAATATTACTGGCCACTTGATAGGCAAACTTGAGAAGAGTGTGACCGCACTCAAATAGAATGATTGGATCATTCATTTGAACTTATCAATATTATCATAGAGATCAAGAAAGTGGTCAGCACATGATAATAATGTTAAAGACATGTCTTATGCAAATCATAATATCAGAGGTCAATTGAAGAATTTGAGTTGCAGTAGGACTGTTAACACCAATCATCAACTATTTAATTTTGGGTGATCATAGTGTCTTATTAGAGACTGTATATAATTTATGAATTATTAAATTCATTACCACTATTAAATAATCCTACAAATCCCACACAGACAAAAAATAATTAAAAGGGTATTTTGAGAATTTTACCTTAGGTCAAAATTCTAGTCATAGGGTCGGATCGGACAATTGAGCCAATTTTGGTAATTGGACCCAGAATGGATGAAAGTTCAATTTTGAAAAGCCCACACATATTTTAAGACAACAAAATATGTTAGGATAATGATGTCTTAAATCAAGACATTGGAGAGAGAAGATAAAATAATATCTTCTTTTAAAGAAAGATTAAAGAGAGAGAGAAAAAGAAGCACAAAATATCTTCTTTATCTCCAAAAATTCAGCCAAGGTAAGATGAAGATTAGGTTTCTTTAATTTGTATTTAAAAATACAATTTATGTCCTAATTGAATTAGGAAACACGACCATAATAAAGAGAGAAGCAAGGAGACTTAAAAACTAATCCTAATTTTATTCTTTTGTCTCCTCCTCACTCTACTTGGCTATAACCCTCCACAGAGAAATCAAGAATTTGATTTCTTCATCTTCTTTCCAAGAAAATAAGAGATTTAGGGGATGATTACATTGATCAAACCCATTGGTGATAACTGTTCCACAAGCTTTCCATCAAAGGGCTGAAAATAAGGTGAATTCGTTATACCCATTGTGCTAGCACACATATCTTTTAATCTGTGTGTAACTTTTGTAGAAGGACAACACTTGGAGTCCTTAAAGTGGTGTAAGAAGGTAGTCCCAAAGTATTTTGGGGCTGTAGTTACTTATTCTTGGCATCCGTATACACGACCTTCAAGGAAGAAGGATAAAATTCGATCTTTTAGTTTAAAGTCTTGATTTTTATTAACTAGTTTTTTCATATCATGCCATTTTATGTTTCTATAAATGATTTTGGTGTGATCTTGCATGGAATTCTATGTGTTCTTATTTTGATTTGTCACTGCCATTAGGTTTTAGAAAAATAGAAAACCCAATAAAAATGTTCGTTTGATATCCTGACATTGGGAGAAAACTGCTCGACAAGTGACTTGAAGATAAAATTGTAATTTATTTGAAAGGACACACGACATGGAAAGAGGATTGCAGTTACTAAGTGGCAAAAATGCTCAAGTGCAACTGTTAAAGTGAATATATATATATATATATATATATATATATATATTAGATGACAGACAGAAAAAAGCTCTCGCTATTCTCAAATACATTACTTATATTTTTCTATTGCTTTATACCCTTAATGTGGTTGCTTACAAAGTTCACTGTTGAATTTGTAATGGAACCTCAAACTTATTCTGTTGCATCAGTGTAAGCGTTTTACTTAACTTATAATTTGTAAGATTTGTATTTCAGTTTAACCTTTTTATTTTCAATACTTTATATAAAGACTATGTAATATATGCATTATTTACACGTTAATCAATTTACAGAGTGAGTTAAAGACTTCTATTGACACAATTTAAATAGAAGATAGGTTGTTATCTCAATAGAATATTCTTTTTTAACAAACAATACCTGAGCTAACACCACCGCCCCCCTCCTTTCAAGACCATGAGTGAAGCAATGAGAAGAAGTTTGTCGCAAAAAAATTAAAAATTGCGTAATTGCATACAACAAAGGGGTTTGGTCATGATATCAATAATCTGATCTCAAGTTGTAACAAGATGAATCTTCAAAACACTAGAAGAAATAAACTCTCGAACAAAATGAAAATCAAGTTCAATATGTTTTGTTCGAACATGAGACTTAGGTTAGCTAATAAACAGATGACACCAACATTGTCACACCACATGGAAGCAGAAAATAGAGGAGGAAGCTAAGCTCAGAAAGAAGAGATCTAATCCAGAAAACCTCAACTATAGCATTGGCCACTATGATAAATGTTCATATCAAGTCATTGAAGACTATGATGAGTAGGAGAGGGACCTAAATTGACACCCATTTTGGACCTTGGAGAAAATTTATGAGTATTGTATGGTCTGAGTAAAGGAAAAAGGCACACTCAACAATAATAAGATGAGTAATGGTTGGTTCTTTGGAAAATAAGCTAATATGGAGACTCATGTTTAAGAATTGAACTAGGCATTTGATTAATTAATGTAATAGCAATGTCAAAAGCCTATAGCCAATATTTTAAAGAAAGAGAGGCATGAGATAGCATAGTAAGAGCAGTGTCAACACTAAACTTTTTTCATTTAGAAACACTATTTTGTTCATGAGTGTGTGGGCAAGCTAAATAATGGACAATGCCTATGTTCAACAAATATTTTCTAAACCTTGATATTCATCGCAATCAAAATAAAACGAACAAAAGATTGCCTATGAAAAACAATAATTTGAGCATTAAATTGTCGATCAACAAACGAATTAAAATGAACAAAAGATTGGGTGACATCTCTTTTATTTTTGAGAAAATAAATCCAACAATAGCGTGTAATCATCAATAAACAAAAGAAAATATTTATAACCTAAAGACGACAAAACTAGAGTTAGACCCCAAACATTAGAATCAATACGCTCAAAAGGCTTGGTGTAACATCCTCATCCTTAAGCATTTAGATTAAGAATTAATTGAAAGGATTAATTAGATTGATAAGTTAGACGATAAATGAATGAACATTTGAGGTTTAATGTGAGATGATTAAGGGTTGATAGAATGTTTAAATGTAAGGTTTAAAAGGAGGAAGGGCGTGTCATAGGGGGTGTTAATGGCATAGGGCGTGCCATGATGGCATGGGCATGCCATTAGCACAAGCAGTGCCATTGGGTGGATTTAAGGCGTGCCATAAGCATATGGCATGCCAAAGTAAGGATTTGGGCGTGCCATATTTGGATTAGGTCATGCCAATGGAATAATTTGATGTGGCAGATGCAGGTTCACCTCGAAAGTTGATGCATGAGTAGGATGCAAGGCACAGGTCGTGCCATTTCTTCAATTTTTCCTATAAATAGGGCATTTGTTCGAAATTAAATAGACGAAAATAGAGAAGGAAAATAGACAGAAAGGAGCAAGAGATAAGATAGTCGAGAGAGTAAGATAAAGAGATTTAGGCGGAGCTAGAGGAAAACAAAATAGTCGTCAGGAGACACGACTATAGGGAGAACGAATCAGTCTCGATTTTTGGAGAATTTTATACTGATTAAATTGTGAGTAATCTAGATTTAGTTTTAAATTAAGTTATATGAATGATTAGACATGCTAGTGTGTGTATATTGTTGATAGATGATTTATATGCTTGATTTATAGGTTTGATTTATATGTTTGATCGTTGTGTATGTATTATATATTTGATTGCTATGTTTGATAGATGAAACACTAGGATGAAATCCTAAGAAAGAATAGATAAGCAATTAAGTTACAAAAATGAAAATATAAAAATAATTCATAGATGATCCCATTTTCATAAATACGGTTAATTGATGATAAATGATAAAAGAACACGTGAATGAATACAACATATGATTTCAAAGTCATATGATGAATCACACTGTTACATGATCATCTGATTACAATCACGTGAATGAACACATGCAATTGATATAAGAACACATGTAATGATCACATAACACATGCATATGAAACACAGTGTCATGAAAGCACATGAGTACACAGATACAGACATATGATAGTGGTGGTGATACAGTTAGAGGTGGTTCTAGGTGATGGTGGTGATGATGGTGGTGATAATGGTGGTGATTGGAGACGGAAGAATAACGGAGACGGAAGTGTAACAAAGACAGAAGATAAATGGAGACGGAAGTATAGTTACAGTTCAGTATAGCATAGCATAGTTCACAGTTCACATGTTCATATGTTCATCAGCATATCACAGCACAGTTCACATGTTCACACGTTCATATGGTATTATATAAGTATAACAAATACAGAATATAGAACACAAACACAAAATACAGTAAAAATTATATAGAGGATAAAATATACATGTCCTCCCGTATCTCGACACGTCTGCGCTTGTAGATACGAGCGCATCCTCAATGAGTTATAGTTCTTCTTCCGCTGCGTTGAACACAATTCTAGATTGGACATTCTGTTCATTTTATTTACGCTTAATTAATTGTGTTAATTAATTAGTATTTATATATATATGTTATGTATATCGTATTTCTTTCACCGAAGAATTATGAATATTCATTTCATGAATTAAAAAATTAAAAGAATAAAAATAATAAAACATGCATGTGTTCAATTTTTCTTTTGATATTTGAAAATAATAAAATTATAAGTCATTTTTAGCAATATGATTTTTATTAATAATGATAATATAAAAATTAATAATTTGAATTTTTAGAATTATAGCCTATAATTATTAATAAATATATGAAAACTTTAAAAAATAAATTAATAAAATTCATCTCCTAATGTTTTAATAAATATGATTATGAATAACATTTAATTATTAGCAAAAAAGTAATATTAAATTAATTACTTAATATTTTAAATTAAAAATTTTTACTTAAAAAATTAAATATTTTTTAACTTAATTAGATAAATTAAATAATTATCTTATCAAACACCCTTAATGTAATTAAATACTTAACTGGTGTCATCAAACATTTGCTAAATGCTAGACTTAGCAAATACTCGGCAGCCTGTATATCTTTTCTCGTTTTCAGTCAACATTAATAATCAAAAAACGCATTTTTGTAAAAATTTTCAGCAGTAATATAACAAAAAAGTAGTCAAATATGCTAAAGATGAATTACACGAGGAAGAAAAAAGAAGGAAAATAATTGAACAAGATTATAAGGTTCATTCAGGTACAATGGCAGCGCAATGGAATTGATACACCTGATGGTTTCCTCTTCTCTCTAATAATGGCTTCCTTTATCATTGGCAATTTCTGATGCACCTTTTTCCATATGTGATTGACGGCACCATCTGGATGAACTGGTCCAATACCACCAGGATGGCCATTATCATACTGGAATATCTGTTGAACCTTTGCCATGTTCTCACGAAATTTATCCCTCTGCTTCTCAGAAATGCTTTTAAGATGATTCACAAGCCAGTTTGGTTTCAGTGCATCATTAACTGCTACAAAAACTGAGAAATCCATGTAATCAACCATTCCTTCAAATGGAAGCTCAATGTTGTCACTTACAATAACAGGAATACAGAGACTTTGAATGGCATCAAATAGTCGGCAAGAAGTAGGTGTGTCCCCAGCTGGATGTAAACAGAACTCTGATGTTCTCATTCCTCTAATTGATTGCTCTCTCCCAGTCGCATTAGGGAAGCCTTCTTCCATTATTACACCTGGTTCGTTAACCAATAGATCCCACAACTTTTCTCGAACTATGCCTCCCTGTAAAGGAAATTAACAAGAATCTACTTATTAACTGATACAGATGTAGTACACAATCTCTTCCATTCCTTGCGTCAGAAAAATGGGTTACAACATAGCCATTAAGATGCTATATTACAACATAGCCACACAGCCGATGATGAAACTGAGTGACGACAAGAGAAAATAGATATGACAAGAGACATAGATACTAACCCGGTGCCGGTGTTTTGCTCCTTTAAAATAGAGAAGAGTATGGCGTTTCTTGTTTTCTGTCAAGCTCAACGGAGGAAGCAGATGCGTGTAGGGAACAATCACGTCTTTCAGCAAAGAAACTTGAGTGTGCTGTATCATACTTGATGAGCTACCATTTGCTGATTTAGAATCAAGCCTATACCAACCACCAAAGTCCACTACCAGAAGAATCGCAGGGGCGATATCGGCTCTTACATGCCACATAGCAACAGGGTCTGCCAAAGAATGCTTCAAGGTTTAACACAACCTGACAATTCAAAGACTAAATCATAAGACATAAGCTGCTAAAGTATGCTATACATTTCCGTGTTCATAGCAGCAAAAGCTTCCTCATTGCACACACACAAACAAATCAATGCATCTAACTCAAATTCCATCAGAACAAATCACAAATTCCAGCTGTAAAGATTGAAATCCAAAGTCTAAACACTACAACATTGAAATCCATTTCAACCAAATACAACCCATAACTGTTAAATTACGCAAATTCGTCACCACCCACAGCAGAAATACGATCAAAAGAATCATTCTTTACAGATGAAATGAAACCCAAATAAAACATTGAAGCACCTGTGAGAACGAAAACATGATCTCTGCCACCAGAGCGTTTCCAAGCCTCGGTTTCGGTAACAAAATCAACAACCTCCTTCTGTCTTTTATAATCCCCATTCCCCTCCTTCCTCCGGAAACTTCCTTTTCCTTTAGCGAGCTCCATCTCCGCACTCAACGTAGCAAAAAATGGCACAAAAACAACATCAGCATCCTCAGGCTCCCCAACTGTTTTAGCATAGGAACTCCCTCTCATCTCCTCAGGCGTCACCAAGTCAGCAGTGATCCAGTACTCCGCACTATACTGCTTAATCAAGGGGTTTTCAGGGTAAGAATGAGCATTTGGGTAAATGGGTTTAGATTGGGGGTGGTCTGGGTCAGAGGGAATGCGGGAGTCGGCGGAAGAATTGTGCCAGTAAAGGTAGATGAGATCGAAGTTGAGGGATTTAGGAAGGGGAGAGAGGTAGACCTTGAGAGGAGAGTGGAGGGTAGTTTGGGGAAATTGGAAAGATGGGGTTGTGCGGAGGAGGAAGAGAGTGAGGGAGAGGGTGGAGAATAGGAGGAAGATGAGGAAGAGGCGCGGGATTGAGAAAGGGAGTTTTGGTGGCATTGTTGAGGAACTCTATTTCACGAGCTTTTGCTTCACTTCAGTTTTATACTGCAATCACTACCATCTTCTTCTTCTTCTTTTTTAACTTTGCTTTTGCAAAGGAGTTAATTTCACTCACACTGACTGAACTTTTTGAAATTATCAATAAACTACCTAAAGTCACTTTCGTTTCATAAAACCACCTGAAGTTTGTCATTTGTTTCACAAAAACCACTAAAGCAACTATGTCAATTAGAGATAAGCTTAATGTCATACTACCATTTCCACTAACCAAAAAAAAAAAAAAATACTACCATTTCCATGTTGACAAATCTCACCTTCGACATCATCCACTTAACCATGAAAAATAAACCTCTTTACTAGTTACAACAACTTCCATTCATGAGAGACCACAAAACCAAACTCCATGTCACCATAATCCACCAACCAACACTTTCTTCATACCCACCCGAAACAAAATTAAAGGAAGCAACATACAAAATTAACGAAAAATGAAAAATACTTTTCGTGTTATATACATCAAAATTAAAAAATACATATTAATTGTGCTGTTGTTTGTAAAAGAATAAAACTCATCAAAACTTAAATAAAAAAATTAAAGACATTTTATTTTTGTTGTCCTATGGGTGATGCCTTAATATCTAAAATATTATAATTCTGTTATATTATTAAGTTATGAATAAGTTATATTCACTTTTTATAGACAAACTAAAAATTTATTTTTGCTAAGTCTAAAATTAGTTTTATATACAATATAACATTTATACATTAGTATTCAGATATATATGTACTTTATACAGATACTAAAAAAAATTTCTTTAATCCTCTATTTTTCTTTCTTTGATAGATGACTGCATGTGAAATTGAAATGGTAATGGGAGAGTGTTACACTAGCCATACTTATAACTTTGGAAAGAGTGAGTGTAATGCAGGCTATAGATATGTAAAAGATATAATATAAAAAATAGTGAGTTCACAACTTAATAAAAATACAAATAAAATACTCAAATGTATATATTTAATATAATGTAGTTCATTCAAACATTAAAAAGATGTCGCTCTCTCAAGTCCCCTTTGTAGTATTGGAAACCCTACTACACTCTCCACCCCCAGAACCCCCTAACCCAACTACAGAAAATCCACCTGTCAACATGATTCCTAAACCATACACTCCAACGAGCCAATGCTCAAAGAATACCATATCAAATGAGGTATTCATGCAGGACCCACCACAAAACCTCCAAAGCGGACATGTGGAGGCCAGTATGGATACTCCCATGCAAAAAGCAGACCAAACTCATGCAGCCACCAACACTCATACAACAGAATCAATTCATTATTTATCTCCTGCTCAATTAAAAGAGGTAAGTGATGGAGAAGGATCAGCAATGAAGGAGCTCTCACCACCAAGTGTACCAGACCAGCCACCAACCTCTTTCCACCCTATCTCTTTTTGGGAAGCTCTAGTCGGACCCTAGTGTACACCAAAAAGAGCTCAGAACTTGTTGGATAGCAAAAAGATCAACCGCCAGTTTATAGATGACAATCCTCTAAAGCCTAAATTCACATGCTCGAAGGCTTTTGAAGAGGAGCTCATTCAACCATGGAAGAATGCATTGATAGCAAAACCCCTTGGAAGAAATGTAGGGCTTAAACCTTTCTCAAAAATAGTAGGAGAGCTATGGAGACCTAGAGGCACATTAGAGATAATTCCTCTTGCATTTGGCTACTATCTAATCAAATTTGATTAGGAGGAAGATAGAGAAAAAGTGTTGTTAGAAGGAACCTGGATGGTCCAAGGATACTACTTAACATTCAGGCAATGGAGTTTGAATTTCATACCATCTGCAAACAACATAGATTTGACCCTCGCTTGGGTTAGATTCTCAGATCTCTCAATGATGTACTGCAACAAGGATTTACTCTATAACTTGGCCTATTGTATTGAAACCACATTTAAGATCGATATCAACACATGACTAACAACTAAAGGTAGGTTTTCTCGTGTTTGTATTGAGATCGATCTCACGAAGCCATTAGTAGCACAAAGATGGCACTCAATAGAGTATGAAGGACTCTACAACATTTGTTTCAAATGCGCGAAATATAGACATAAGTCAGAAAATGTACTTATCTCAAACTTATTTTAAAAATCTCACTTTTTTTATCATGATTGGTTTAATGCCCAGATTTGTATTAAGAACAAAATGGGAATGTCAGAAAAGAATCTAATCTCTTATTTCCCTCATTAAGTCCAAAAAAGTTCAAATAAGTTCACGATTTTGAAATAGTTAACG
>CANYCX012373557.1:0-11885 GCA_948193385.1 Breynia disticha f. nivosa | reverse complement strand
GATGAATATTGTGCTATGGATGATGTTGTTATACTTATTTTGAATGGTGTTTTGAAAGTTTTAATGTGAATTGAGTGATTGAATTAAGGTGAAATGTGAGAGATAATGTTACAAATTGATACATGAATTGTGGATAAATTGTGATGTGAATTATGTTGAGTTTTGCTGGAGAAACAGGTTAATACGCGGTGTGGCCCCAAAGAACGCGGTGTAGGTATGAGTCCGCGTAGTTTGTGGCCTAGTCCGCATTTATCTTCATTACTACGCAGAGTGGGGGCGAGTCCGCGTATTTGTGTACCACAACGCGTAGTATTGTTGACCCCGCGTAATCACCTACTTCCTGCTTAAATTGAGGCAAATATTGGTCTTAGGTATGAGATTAAGTGTTATTTTATGAATTCTGAGTTTATGATCATGTTTATTACCATGTATATGATTACAATCTGAATTAATTTAATTTTGTGATTTTATTTAAAGTATGGAATGGTTGTCCATTTGGTAAGTGCTTCTTACTGAGTTGTCATAAACTCACAAGCATTTCACGCCTGCCATATTCAACATTGGCAGAATTTGAATAGGTGAAATTTTGGACGAGAAGGTGTGTATTGCTCAGCAATTTGGAGATTACAAAGAGAAGAGCCGAGGTGTGCAGTGCACTAGTTGGATTAGCATTTTGAGATTATTGTACATGACTATGCTAACATATGGCACGTATTGTATTTTGATAGGTTATAATTGAAATAGGGTCAATTCGATTCTTATTTCTTTCATAACCTAAGCTATTTTGTATATCATGTTTGATCAATAATACATGCCTTGTAAACTCTGTAAAAATGTTTATGAAAGATGAGTTTTGTTTTTCTATGTCCTTCAATTTTATTTCTTAATTGTTCATCCTAAATTATCAAAAATTAAAAACTTGATTTCTGAGTTCAAGTATCACTTGCAGGAGGGAAGTTTATACATGAGTGATGTTTGAATTTGGGGGTCACACTCAAAATCATGTTTAAGGTCGTTCAAGAAACCAAAACTAGGGGATAGTTTTGGTTAGGATTTGACCATTGGAAGAGACTGAAAAGCCCTTGGCTTTTGGGATCCCGTCAGAGGTGAATCACGCCAAACCTCTATAAATAAAGGTCTATGTCAATGAAAAGCCTCTTAAGAGGGTATTGGTGGACAATGGTTTAGCCATCAATGTCATTCTATGAAAGAATGACAGTATTGGTGGACAATGGTTCAGCCATCAATGTCATTCCATGGAAAACTCTACTAAACATAGGTAAGGGTGTTGAAGATATTATACATACTGACATGGTTGTGACGGATGTGATAGGTGATGTAGCTAAGACTTAGGCATGATCCCTTTATAGATTGGTGGGAGCAGTAAAGTTTGCACTTTCGCTTTCTCTATCATTAACTCCACCACAAGTTACAGACTGTTGCTCGGTAGAGGTTGGATCCACGTCAATCTATGGGAGCCTTCTACGCTCCACCAATACCCATTATTCTGGAATGAAAAAAAGGTGGAAAAAGTTAAAGTTGACACAAACCTATATAGGAGAGAGGTAAATTTAGTAGACGAATAACTTTTCAGGGAGAAGATAAAAATGGTAGATCTACTACCTTCACTTTTGCCGAAGAAAAAACCATGGCAGTACCCAAACAAAGTAGGCCTATGGGCAGGTCACCTTATCTCTCGGGCGGCAAGATTTTCAATGAATAAAGACAACAATAAGACAGAGAATTCGGGAGAAGCCGCACTTACCAATTTCGGTACAACCTTACAGCAGTCCAGGGGCTACCGTGAATCAGGGGTTCTTGGAGCCAAAGTAGTTTATGAAGAAGTAGTTCCCATGGCTGAGGATAAGGTGGAGTGGAAGACTTAGAAGCAGCCTCTGCAAAGATGGAAAATGATAGACTACAAGTTAGGACCCTATAGAAGAAATAAATCTTGGAACAGAGGAAGATCTAAAAATCCCTTACGTTAGTGGCTTGCTACAACCAGACCTGCATGAAGAAATAGGCCCCTGCATTTCTATCAACCAAGAACAATTTCAGTTTAAGCCTTTGACTGCCATCACTATTTAAGAAACCTGCATAAAATTGGCCTCTGGCCGTTTTGGGCATTTATGTAACTTGTGATGAAATAATTCTTTAACAAATAAAAACATACAAACAAGTTACAAGAAATAGGCCTTTGGTCATTTTATATATTCCAGTGGCTATAATAAAATTGGCATCTGGCCATTTCAGGCATTCCAAACAAATGAGGCAAATTATAGTAAAAGGAAATAGGCCACTAGCCATTTCAAATCACTGAACACTTGCACATAAAGTAGTCCTCTGGCCATTGTAAATAATTAAACAAGAAATAGGCCTTTGTCCATTTCAAATGTCTCAGCACCTGTAATAAAATTAGACTCTAACCACTGAAAGCAGTAAAAAAAACCCAAGGAAAATGTTCAAATAAACTTCTGATGAGCAATTACCTGAGAAAGAGCCATGACTGTGCCAGGGAAGGAAGCGTCCATGGAAGTTTGTTCACAATTTGTCAAAGGAACCAAAGCAAGGTTAGTAACATTTTTATAAAAAAATTGATAGAATTTCCCCAACAATATGGACTAACCACACCAACAGAAGGCTCAATTTCAAGTAATCAACAACAACCAATAACAATCATACTCTCTGCCATCATCACATATGCAAAGAGATATATCCTAGGGCCTCTCTTATAGCTTTGACAAATCCTATCAACAAAAAGCAAGTCAAACCTTGGCCTCTGATAGGCTAAAAAGCCAAGGAAGAATGCAAACATACTCGGAATTTCTTGTTGGTTGCTTGTCAGTGGCGTATTTTGGAGTGTATTGTGAATAGAGCTTGTTTTGGTAGTTTCTTGGCATTGGGTTTTCTGTTTTGGCATTTGAACAACAAAAATGATCGATGTGTTTTGCCGGTTAATGCATTTAGGGAGTATTAGAACATGATTTTTTTGGTTTGGAGGCTTTGAATTTGAATTTCTAAAAATGGGTATTGGGGAGGAAGAAGATAAGTTGGGCAAAAATATTTTTTTGAAAAATGGAGAAGTGGAAGATGCTTGTGTAGGAACATGATTTTTGAAATGGTTTGTACATGACATAATTTTTAAAATTGGAAATGGGTTTGTTCAAATCATGATTTTTAATGGAGAAGTGGAAGTTGCAAGTTATGAGGTTTTTGAAAATGAGAAGTAGTTTTGGAGGTGTTAGAGTTTGGGCTTTGATGGGTTTTTGAAAATAAAAACTGGTTTTGGGAAGTGAAGATTTATTTTGGTGGAAATTAAAGATTTGAAGTTGATGGTGGAATTCAGAAAGGACAATGTTTGTTGTCTTTCTCGAAAAGAGGCAAACAACCAGATAAGTATCAATGAATATAAAATTCACACAAAAACATATGTATAAAGATGAAAAATGAGAGAGAGATGATTGTCAAAGCTAGAGCTTGCCGACCCGTGTGAAACTTGTGGAACACAATGTTATTTTCACGTGTTTAGTTTGTCTCAGCCTAAAAAAAGCAATTTAATGAGCAGCAAAATCAATGAGTAAACTGTTATAGTTATCAAATTCAACAAACACACACACAAATAATAATTATAATATATTCATAAGTATGCAATGAATGTTCTTTTTAATTTTTCTGCGAGTGATCGATTTATGAAGTAATTCACTTTGTCTCATTGCACTTGAACTTCTTCATGTTGCTTCTTTACTCTTCCCATTTCTCCTTATTTAACTTCGGCTCATTGCTCCTTAATTTTTAACCCTCATGTCATTTAACACTAATTGAATGGTCCGATCATAGATTCCACTTTTGTTACATGTTATATGAACACATAAACACTATATCATTCAGTTAAACAGTGATATGACCATTTCCAATGTAAAATTTTCCATATTTCATTGCTTTAAAATTTCATTGAAAATTTGGCATGAATTTTGCTAATTATTACTTTACCAAACATCATATAAACCATTAAAGTCATTTTCTCAACAAATTGCAAACAATTCATTGATCACAATAACACTTCGACTATAGGCAACTGTGACAATAATCCAAACCCTGCATGCCAAATCAATAACTCATACTCTAACAATTGTCTAACAAAAATATATCCAATGTACCATATAAACATATATCAATATCAGCTAATACTTGATCAATATAAATTCCTTTTTAATTATCTTCATTTTGGTGATAGTAAGTATAAAGCAAGGAATCTGATCCTCGAATTATACTCATCTAGCTATAAAAGGTACTCAGTATTATCTTGGTTACTTTCTCTCTCTTGAGCAGTCTCCCAATGTCCTATAAACAAGTCTGTATCTTTAGACCAATGTTCAAATGTCAATTAGTGAATAATGCTAATGAATGTATCAAATGCCAAAAATTCGTATTTTTTTGTGTGTTTTGGTTAAATTTAAATGACTATAACTCTTTGATTTTAAGTTAAATTATTCTAGTTTTTGGATATATTACTGTCTTGCATGAATACTAAAAATAAGTTTTTGGATTGCCATTAAATTTTGTCTATAATACCTACTTTTAAGTATGTCAACTTTGGCTACCAATTTTAGTTAATTCTTGTCCTATTTAATTGCAAATTTGAAAAATCATAGTTGACATTAATTTTAACATTTTGGCTTATTTTCCTAATTATTAGATACCTAAAAGTTGGCCTGGATACTTAGAAACTCAAAGCAATTGATCTGTATATATTATAAAAATTTCCATAAGTCAGTCTGAATCTTAAACTTACTCTGTATTTTGTTTTCTATCCAAATTTAACATTTCACGCATATTTCCTAAAATACAGAAAGAAATTTTGTCATCCTTGTGGCAAAAGTTTACTAACTTCTTCTATCTTCTAAATTGGTACTTGTCATTTAATTATCTTACATATAGAACGACATCTAAAACACTGAGTATAAAAATTTCTTCTATTTTCAACTTCAACCATGTTAGCCATTATTTTTATGAATTTTAAGATAAGCTGAAGTGAAGTACATAAAAATTTTGAAAAATGCAATCATTCAAGAAGTAATTTTAAAAATTCAAAACTTACAGCTTAGAAACATAGAAAAATACTAGAACAAGGTTTGACAAGAAGAACCTAAGGTTTTCTAGCCAACTCACCTTAAATCCTTTTGATTCTTTGATAGAATGAAAAGCAAAAGGTTCATGATGTTAGGATGTGTTTAAAAGTGTTAGAAGTGATAGAAATCTACTGGGGTTCTTTTTATAAAGAAAAGTCATAAGCTTTTATCATTTTATTTTTCCTTTCTTTTTAATTTAGTCCCTAAGCTTTTCTTCAATTAATTTCTGCCTTTTGTCTCAATTTTCTTTTGCTTTAAATGTTAAAAAAGTCATACCAACAAGCACACAAATAAATAATTCACTCATTTGCTAAATAATGGTTTTTAGGTAGATTTAGTTGAGTTTGTTTTTGCCTTTTTTAGGTAGCAGGATAGCAATTTTAAAAAAAAAGTTTGATTCACAAAATTTATTTTTTTTCAACATTTTAAGTGAATTCTTGACGTGATCATATTAATCCTGATCAAATTGACAATTTTGGGTTACACGTACAAGCAGAACTATGATCACAAGCTATGTTGTTAAAATGTGATGGAGTAAATTAATTTTTTATATTTACATGCTTATTTTCTTTACAAAAAAATTCATGGAACATATAATATTTTATTTGAATTGTTTTTAATAGGCTGCTTCTACCATACTTGTTTGTAGACAAAGTACAATAACACGTCCACAAGATTTAGATGACATGCATCTGGACATAATATAACTATTAAGGAGAACAAGATTTTATGGCTTGGCACGTATTGAATTTTTTTCAGTTGGACCATCATTTAATTATAACATTGGTAGAGAAATTATGCCCAAAAACTCACACATTTCATCTACCTGAAGGAGATTGCAATGTGACATTACAAGACATCACAATTTAAACTGGATTTTGCATCGATGGCCAACCAAAAGACAAGAGCCTGATCCATCTCAAAGTGCCATCTTTGAAGGTTGTTATTTCTCTGGTCCTCCGTATTGTTTAGATAGAGGACCAACATATACAACATCTCAAGAATACCACAGAAGGCAATTTCACTCGCCTCCAGGTCCATTTACACAATAGGCGTCATCATCATCACCATGGGTATCATCATCATTTAGAGAATTTCCAACATAAAATTCGTATACGCATTCCCAATCATTCGGCTCCATTTTATGGCAAAGCGTATGGATACACCACGTGACAACCTTGGTGTATAGGATTCACTTTGTCACTCTAAACGATACGATAAACAAATGGACACCGACAATGCCAATAAAGACATGATGTTGCCTTCAAACGATTGTTCGTATAAATGAGTGATACAACCCATAATATAATTTATTATTATTAAATTTTTATGTGTACTTAAAAAATTAAACTAAATTTATTTATTCATCATTAAATTTTATTAAAAAATGAATTTCATTATAGAACACAAGCCAAAAATCCCAGAGTGTTGTTAAAGTGATTTATAATTTTAGAGAGTACTTAGTTAAGAGATTGAATAAAAAATAATATTTTGGAGATAATTTAAGAGAGTATTGTTAGGATGCTCCAGATAAAAAACATGTTTTCTCACTCCTCACTCTTCCTGCTCTAGCCAACAAAGTCAACCAAAAATTTTGGGGACTTCTACTATGAGTCCCCAAGTTAGGAACTCAATGAGACAAACAACTGTAACTATTAGATATAGTAGAAAATAAATCTGAGCCTTTGATTTTTTCTTTAAAACGCAATTTTAATTTTATATAATTTGTACAATTCAATAAAACAAAAAGGATTCTCAGTAAGGGTGTTCCTCAATGAAAATGATTCTTGCTGATAAACACTCTATCACGTGTATTTTTAGTACGTAAATGTTATGATTTTGACGCGTAATCTGAGCGTTTATCATAGAAAGCAGGCTATTTATCTCTTGTTTGACATTTTTTAGTTTATAAAATCAATTCGTGCAACTTTTGGTCAAAAGATAATGGAAACGGACGGAAGCGAGCGAAGCTGGCGCAGTAAACAGTCAAACCGTGTATTACACGGTCATCATGGACATTGACCCGTCCGTGTACCATTCCAGGGCATTACACTGAGGCTTTAGAGAGTACACAGACACGATGTAAAGTACATTGACATTGTTCCCGTCCACGTACTTTGCTAGTTTTACAAATTTTTTAGAATGTTCACGCGAGAAAGAAAATAAAGGAGGATTTTGGGAGATGCCCATTCATTCCTCGCCAGCACACTTCTTTCCCCACCATTCTCTCTTTATTCCACATTTTTCTAGAGAGAAAAAACTTGGATTTCTAAGGGAACCAAGGGCAAGGAACACGGTCGAATTAAAGCCACAGAACTAGTTGATTTTGATTCAGAGATTGAACGGACTTTTCACACTCTGTTAAGAAATAGAACACAACAGAAGATAGAAGAGGATAGAAGTCAAATCAAAATAAACCTAGTTACCCACCTAGATTTCAACAGCAAGAACAACACCATGGGGTCGAGGAAAAATCTAACTTGGAGGATCTTATAACAAAAGTCGTGCATGCTTGTGATACAGGATTTGCATAGTTAAAAATAGAGTCTATGAACTAGTAGTTTCACTAAGGAATTTAGAAAATTAACTTGGACAGTTGGCTAAATTGATGTTAGAGAGAATACAAGGTTCTTTACTGAGTTACATAGAAACAAATCTTTTTAAACACGTGAAGGCAATTACTTTGAGGAATGGAAGAGAAATAGAGCAAGGTGAAGAGCAAGGAAAATTGCTAACAAAAACCAATCCCGAAACTACACCTGGAAAGCAGTCAATTATAAAACACAAGCCAACAATCCCAGATCAAGCCGGACTTAAGTAAGACCGCATGAATGAGAAACTTGGTAACCTTCTTGAATTATTTAAACAATTGCATATTAACATACCTTTTATTGAAGCCTTATAACATATTCCAAAATATGATAAGTTTATCAAGGAGCTCTTATTAAATAAGAAAAATCTAGAGGAGATGTCTACAGTCTCCCTGAATACAAAATGCTTACCAATTGTGAAAAATAAACTGCCTCAAAAATTACAAGATCCAGGTAGCTTTACTATACTATGGAATTTAGGATGGAGTTGAATTTTTCCATATTTTAGCTTAATTGACATAGACAAAGGTTGATAAGTGATGCATAGTGGTTGTTGTGTGACTGGTGGAGTAGCTAGCTCACGTAGAATACATGTTGGATTTACAGTAAGATGGAGAACGTATTGGTCAGCCATGACTTCAAAGTCTGAATTAAAGAAATCGTCTAGCTATATTGTCTATGTTTTTTATGCTTTCTTTGCTTTATGTAATTTGGACTCCTTCTACAGTTGCTTTGCTGTCTTCTCAATCTCTGGATCAAATTTCAAATCACATGCAGAACAAGAAGTGCGCATAAAATAAAGAAATAAAAATAAAATAAGATAAAAAAATTAAACAAAAACTTAGTCACAATCCCCAACAACAACGCCAAAATTTAATGATTATCAAATCGAGCAAATTAATTTCTACTCAAAAAACTTGTAGTCAATGGTGAGCAGAGTCCAATCCACAGGATTGGTTAAGTTTTGTTCAACTACTATAAAACGAAATGACAAGAGTGAAATGGTGAATTTTTTGCAATGAAGAAATCAATATTAATAAAGATCTAGCTTAAGTAAATATCCATTTGTTCCATCAATTCAATCACAGACAACGAAAAATAATTAACATCATCAATGCAGATAAGTTATAGTTATAGGTGACACACTCACCACACTTAAACATTTGTTTCTTCTCAAGCAAATAGTACAACATTATACTCAAAATTATAAGACAAGCCGAGTTCCCCTAGCATTGTAAGTTCCTATACTGTCTCAGAGATAGCCAAGAGCAACACGTTAAAAAACATGCATAATTGACAATGTCAAAGATCAAAAATTGATAGACTAACCAACTAACACATAGACAACTATAAATAGATGATTCTGTGTGTGTGTGTGAACCAAATTCAGAAAATTCCAAGTTTTATCAAGTGTCTGTTATCAATTAACATGACCATGAATGCAATGCAAACACCGTAAATTCAATATCAAAATTAGATTTGACATTACTAAATACAAGCATTCAATTTTTTTTCATTTAATTGTTACTATGGAGTGCGTTTTACGCTCCATCTAGATTCTTCCACTTGCTCAATTGTTATAAACCCCTTTTATTCACAACAATCTTTAATCTCGGTTTCCACTTTCACGAATGATTTTTGTTTTCTTCTCTTTCTATGCGAAGACCACCCACTTTGGTGGTTGTTCCCGGTTACTCAAGAATGTCGTGACAGAGATGCTTTACATACTCATATCTTAAGTACCAAACAGAAGAGTAGAGCTTTACCTTTTCATTTTTTTCATTATACCTTCCTTGTTGCTTAATGGGTTTAGGTTCAATCGAGCAAGGGTCCATTTTCAATGCAATAAAAGATTAAACTCAAATTTAGTTAACTATAAATATTTGCAAGACAGTGATAGTATTATGTGAGAACAATTTCAAGATAAACATTAGAACTGAACTATACATGGTTTGGTGTGCTCAAAACTGGGATACTACTAAGAATACACAAGTGTATAGTTATTTAACCAACCAATCACATTTTCTTTCCTAAGGACATTAACAGTTATGACTATGTAGTTGAAAATACTGCACTGAACTACACAGATTCATCACAGACTAGAAATTTCAATGCTAGATGTTCTAATAAGGTTTACATAATTTTTATTTTTATTACGCCACTTCATCAGACTTTAGATCACAACATTGTCCTCAATTTAAAAGAGAATAAAAGAATAGGGAAAAGAAGAATAAAAATGAAAAATTGTGGGAAACTTCCTTGAACGCGATGTGAGGGAAGCCACATAAATAGACCAGAAGACCGTAAGATGTTGGCCCTTGAAGCCAAAAAGAAAGACAACTAAAAAGAAAGAAAATAAAACACACAATAAGCATAGATAGTATAAATAGTCGTTAAGTACAATACGATAGAATAATAAAACCTGCAAAAGAAAAAAAAAGAAACAAAAGAAAATATAATAGGCAGAGTTCTCAATAATAGACAACTAAACCAAAGAACTGGAAAAAAGTAAACTGGAACTAGTCAGAATTGAGGGGAATCGCAACACCCTCAAACATTGGCATCATCATGTGGATCATCGTGGGGCTCTTGAGAATATGGTTGTTGTGGGCCCGGATAGTACTGCTGGTAAGGCTGATAGTACTGGTCGTACAACGTTGATGGTTGGTACAGTGGCGACTCAATCTGCATATGCTGGAATAGATGTTAAACCCAGTGTTCCATCGTATAAATATGGACGTCTTGGGCCATTTGCTCTTTGTAGATGGCCTCTTGATGTCGTTGCAAAGTCGCCAGAGCAGCGCTCTGTTGTCGCTGGTGCATCAGTATCTTTCCAAATTGATAATGATGTGCTGGTGGAGCCCCTAGTGTTGGGGTCTCTACGGCCTCATCCTCGTGCTCTGCCTTCTCTAGTGCTTGAAGCGAGCATCCTCATTGGCTGCGCCTCGCAACCTGTACTGGAGTCCGGTCTCTCTGAATAATTCACATGTGCGAGAGGACTATTCGGTCTAGATACCTGGCAGAAGTTGAGACCATCATCCGAGGAAGACTGTCGAAGTGCTCCAAACCCTATAACATTTACGTGGCGTAGTGCCCTCATAGGGAGCTGCAATTCTGCCTCGATGCATTTAATCCTTAATGGACTGAGCTAATAGGTGTTCCACGTTGATCGGATGGTTTCGGTCCATACTATAAAGGCACAGTAAATCCTGGCTGGTCACATTGTCGATGTTTTCCTTCCGTGTGTAGATGGTAGATACAATGACTCGGTGCATGTACCTCAAGGAAGGAGAAATGATCTGGGACGTTTGTGACCGGCTTGAAATGAAGTTGTTCCGACTGTGAGCACTCTCTAATAAACTGCGAAGTTGAACCCATGTGGAAACTAATGGGAGAGTGCCCATAAGTGTCCCTGCAGATAAACTCGTGGTCGTACAAGCCTAGACGAAAGACGAAGTTATAGAGGGTTAACTGATACCTCATACTGATTGCCCTGAATTCGATGATGAATGGATCGTCCTCCTCCTCTTCCTCATCCACTAGCTCATACATTCTAATTGATTCCAGGAACTCCAGAGGAAGCTCCCTATGGGTGGGGGTGTCAATCACAAAGAGTTGAGACCACTCGTCGACACTTATGTACCGTCGGTAATCATCATAGAGGCCGAGCTCTTTGAGTGTCTCCTCATCAGGAAGCTGGATAGGAGCAAAAGGTTTATCCTGAGTAGCATCCATGAGAGCATATTGGCCTCCCGTGGCTTATCGTGTAGACCCCGGGTGCTTTTCGGAGTTGGCCTCTTTCTACGAGATGGTCCTGCATCTGACATCTGCAACCAAAGAAAAAGTAAAAAATTAGTAAGAATAGTCCTTAAATCAGTGCATGACATCAGAAGCTCAACTCAGTCAATAACCCATTCAAGTAAAGCATACATTTTCGCTACATCTTAACCAAATTGCCGGTTTAGCCCGAAAAAGAGACAAAGTCCACTATCATTATTATCTAGCAATAAATCCCAATCACAAAGTCATAAGAATTCATCACATTAGGGTGTCCATAGTATAAAAAAATATCCTTATTTAGACAAATTCCTGCATTCAAAGTTCTTAAGAATACCCAAAAAATTAATGGGAGTTAACCAAATTGTGAAAACAATGGCAATAATCC
>CANYCX012372827.1:0-13696 GCA_948193385.1 Breynia disticha f. nivosa | reverse complement strand
GAATGAAATGGGGAAATTGTCCATTTAGGTAGTGTTACTTACTGAGTTGTCCAAAAACTCATTTTGCGTTTTATGCTTGCCATATTCGACATTGGCAGGAATTGAAGATGAAGCTGAAGCTCTTGCCGACTGAAGCCAAGGAACCAGTGAACCACCACGGCCGTGCACTGAAGTTGATTTATGATTAGAGGTCAATTATTGTACAGGGGAAATTCCATGTTTACACTGTCTCATTGAAATTGTATGTTTAAAATAAGGTCAAATGATTTTATGCTGATGTATGATTTAGTTATTTGGAAACCTTGTTTTACTTCTTAATGTGTTCGAGGTTTTAGAATTTCTAGACATAGTTACCTTTGAAAAAGGAAAAAAAAATGGTTCGTTTAATCATGGAAGACATGTAAAGGATTTTCCTTAAATGAAAATTTATTTTAAATTTTTGTTTTGCAAAATTACAAAAATGACTTCCGAGTTAATAACCATTTTACAAGGAAAATGAATTAATTAATTATGGATATGGTAGTCAAATTTGGGGGTGACAAATTCACTTAGAATATCAAAATAAAGTTAATTACCATAAAAATAAAAAGATTGAACAAATTTTACAAACACCATGAATTAAAAAAAATGTTTACAAAGTGGATAAAAATAAATGAATTATACGAAGATGTTAGAAAATTAACCTATATTGAATTTCCTACTAAATGGGTTTGGAATGAAAAGAATAAAATATGGACTAGAAGAAAACAAGAAAAATTGATAAGAAGAATATTTTTTGTTCATCCTTCAGCAGGTGAATAAAATATGGAGGTACAGGTAAAATTTTTTTATAATGCCCTGAAATTTATTTGAATTAATCTGTAAGAAAAATAGATTAAAACATAACTGAATCATATCAAATTAGGAAGTTGCAGAAAAGCGTAGAAAAATTTGCAGTGAGCACAACTTGAGCATGCCCCCGTGCTCATATGTGTATAAGAGCACGACCTCGTGCTCTAATATGGAAATCTGGCACGACCTGTGTCGAATTAAATTCAGAACGAGAGCATGCACAACAAATTGAGAACTCGTGCCAAAAAAGCACAACACGAAGTGACAGCACGACCCGTGAGGGAGGTCTGTCAATTGGGATTTTATGATCAAATAGACTGAATTGTCCTATTTCATTGCAAACAAAATAGTTGAGAGAGAGAGATAAGGAGATTAGCTGAGGAAAAACCCTAGAAACTTGGTAGTGATTATTTCTACCAAGAGGCACGAAAATCTCTATGCAATTAAAAGGGAATCATCAGGGTAAGCTTATAAGTTCTATATTGAACATATATATGAGAAGAGAGCTTGCTATAGAATGATGATTTGATGAGTGAGAGCTGAAATAGTGCAGTAAAAACATATAGTTAAGTGAATTGGACCATGTTAAACATGTAGTTAATGAATGAGAATACATGAAACATGGATAGGATGAGTGTAGTAGCCTTTGTTCTGGAGAAAGCTATTGTGGAAGTATGAATAGAAGTATAAGGGGTTGTATTTATGGTTCTAAGTATAAAATCAGTAAGAACATGAGTGATTAACAGTGTCTATATGTTTACTTTCGTATAGGAGGATCTGTACGACGGTTCGATTGAGATTGTCAGCATCGGTGTTGTGCGACTTCGTACGATAGTCGAGGTAAGTGATTTCATAAGTGTCTTATGCTTACGTGTAAGTGCTCTTACGCTTATGCTTTGCATTCGTATGAGTCATTCGTATTGAATTACGATGCAAAAGATGATAAATGATAGAAAGAATGTCTGAAATGGACTTATGTACTAAGAATGCAAATTAAGCTGTGTGAAATGATCTTAGGATCATGTTAAGAATAGTATGTGATCATATTTGTTCCTGTGTGGAATATGAACTGTGTGCCTGTGTGGTTATGATCTGTGTGATTATGTTTAATGCCTCGGATGTTCAAATGTTGTGTTCTATTGAAATATATATGCTGTGTAAAGGCATGATTTGAATCTATGTGAACTTGTGTGGTATACTATGTGCTCTTGTGCGGAAAATGGTGTGTGCTTTTATAACATATGCATTCACATATGTTGCATCTCATCTGTGTGACACAATTCCTATGTGGACTATCCTGTGTGGATTACGGATGTGCTGTTTGCTGTCCCATATACGAGTTTTATACCATCTTTATGAGATATACGCTTAGAGCTGTGTGCTCAGGCTGTGTGTCAATCCTTTGCTATGTGCTATAGAGGAATCCTCTACTGTGTGCTATAAAGGACAACAACCCATGGTTCATCCTGTGTGGATTTGCATTGGCATTGACATTGCATATGCATTTGCATTTATTTGTATACAATGTCGTATAATGAATTCTGTGTGAATTCTAGATTTGGCTGTGTGCTAATGATTTGTGTGGATATTGATATTCCTATGTGGAGATTGTGATGAGGATACTGTGTGGATATTACTTAATGGTTGTGTGCAATGCTATGTGAATTATTATAGATGGTTGTGTACTTTGTGTTTAAACCTCTACATACCATACTTTGAGATAATGTGATATGTGCAAGAATGAGTGCTCTTTCTATCTAAAATGGCTCAGGAAATGCCTAGATTGAATATGAACTTAAAAGGAAAGATTGATGTGTGCAAATCCTTTAAAAACATAATCGACTAAGCATTTCTGAAGCTCAGCACGCCCCAGGTGCTGACCAGAACGCCCACGTGCTACTGAGGATTTTAGAAAATAGAACGAGGACGACATCGTGCTCAACACGGCACAAACCATGTCATTAGGAAAATAATTGTTGAGCACAACTTGTGTTCACAAAGGCACGACGTGTCAACTAGGAATTAAACATGAGCACGATCTCATGCTCATGAGCATGCCCTGTGCTGTTTACAAAATTCTCTTACACTTCATTTAAAAAGAAATAGGATTACACTTACTGAGTATTTTATATACTCAACCCTATGTGTTTGTTTTAATGTTGTGTAGACCGTAGGTAGCCGCTTATTGGACCAGATATTTGTGATCAGAGCCTTCAAGCGATATCACCAGAGGTCTAGCTCCAGTGTTCATGTTTTGAGTTTGGATTTTGTACATTTTGTATCTATATACACGCATAGTTATGTTTGAATAAAGTTTTCAAATTGGATTTCCATCTTCCGCTTTTGTTTTTGTCTTATAAAGTTGTTTTGTGGCCGAGCTTTATAAATAAAAGTGTGTATATTATTTTCTTTCTCCTCGTCTTAAGATTTGATTTTATATCATTTCTTAATTATATTAGTTATTTGAGAAATATGGATTTAAAATTTGAGTTCCACAGTTAGTGGTATCAGAGCAGGGATTAAATTCTTTGCAGACTGTGCCAAAGATTTTCATTGCTATGTGACTTGAAAATCTTGCTTTGTGATTTGAAAAGCTGAGAGTTTTTGAAACTAATTTTGTAACAGAGATGGAGCCTAGAGACGTATCGCTTGATCATACTGTCGAGTCCAGAGATTTTGTAGGAGGACAAGGGTCTGCACCAGCAACCCTAGTACCTTTTGAGCAGCCTACTTTAGCTATGATGCCTATTCCCCCTTACGATCCTATATATGCTCTGTTTTGGGAGATGATGCAGAGAATGATGAGAGAACATGGGCAGGGTGAGAAAGAGAAAGAGAAAGGTTTAGGTAGTCATTCGAACATGAACATTGATAAAAACTTCGTAGAAGTGAGAAAACAGGGGGCTAAGACTTTTGAGGGTATGACTGATCCGACAGAGGCCGAGGATTGGTTGAGACATACAGAGAGGATTCTCAATAGTCTGAGATGTAATCCAGAGCAGAAACTGAGGTATACAACTTCTCTCCCCGAGAAAGCAACCTAGAACTGGTGGGAATTGGTTCTGAACAGTTTGAACGATCCTCTTGTATTGACTTGGGATGACTTTCTGCGGAAATGTACACATAAATACACTCCTCCACTGTATCAGAACAAGAAAAAGATTGAGTTTCTGGAGTTGAAGAAAAAGGATATGACTGTGACAGAGTATGAGGCAGAGTTTACTTGGTTATCTCACTATGCTCTAGAGGATGTTGACACAGACCAAAAGAGAAGGGATAAATTTGAGTGGGGTCTTCGATACAATGTGCGCACCAGGATTATCATGAAATCACCGAAGTGTGAGATGTTACTTGAGATGGTTATTAGGGCAGAGGAGTTAGCTGCCGAGGGAGAGAAAATCGAGGGAAAGAGACAGAGGATCTCAGGTAGTTCCAGTTCATCCAGTAAGAAAAAGAAGACAGATTCTACCACCTCGAGGTACATGTGGTAGTGTGAGTAAACAGTCTAGTAGAGGAGCTTGAGGTGGGAGGAGTTATTCCACCAGGCTTCCTATTCCTCAAGGCTGAGATACAGGTACATATACCGACAGGGATGATCGACGTTGCTATAAATTTTGCCAGCTGAGACATTTTAGCCGAGACTATCCAGAGCAGAGAGAGCCTCAAGGAGGAGGTGTCTCGAGACAGAGTAGTGTAGGTGAGGCCCATACTACAGCATCGACAGGTGCCAGTAGAGGTAGAGATGGACGAGGTTCTGGTTCTACTTCTAGGGGAGGAGTAACCTCCAAGGGTGGTTCAGGTGCAGCCGGTGGATCTGGCAGGGCAGCCGCACCAGTAGGGTCAATACCATAGGCTAGGGTTTACACTATGACCATGGATGAGGCTACAGAGGATCGAAAAGTGATCATTGGTATTATTTCTATCTTTACCTATAGTACTTTAGGATTGATTGATCTAGGTTCTACGTGTTCCTTTGTGAGTGAGTTTGTCGTAGACCATATTGGAGGTAGTATTGAGCAGCTGGGATATATAGTTGTTGTTTCTATACCAGTGGGCGGTACAATATTAGTGTGACATATTTTATGACATTGTGAGTTGAGGATTGGCGAGTCAACTTATGTGGCTGATTGGATTGTGTTGAGGATGGTCGAGTTTGGGATCATTTTAGGGATGGTCTGACTATCCAGAAATTGGGCTATGGTCGACTGTTACTCAAAAGAAGTTGTGATTGAAGTTGATGGGGAGAAACGAGTATTATTAGTCGGCGAGAGGAAGGTTATTCCTTCCTGTCTGATTTCAGCTGTAGTTCTTGTGAAGTTGATTCAAGAGGGTTGTGATGCCTATTTAGCATCAGTGATTGATGTGAATCAATCGAAATTGGAGGTTAAATATGTGAAAATTGTACATGAGTATCGTGAGGTATTTCCTGACGAGTGACCAGGATTGCTGACGCATCCTAAAGCTAAATGACACGAATTTCTGCAAGTGCAAGGTCAAGTAATAAAGGGGAGTAAAAACTCAACCCAAGTATTGTACCCTAGGGAAAATTGATACTAAAAATCATGTGCGTCCTAATTGTTTGACAGAATGTCCAGTTTGGCAAATTTTAATTGATTTTAATCCTAAACTAATTCGCAGAAATGTAAAGGCAGAAATTTAAACTAACTAAATTGCAACAAATATAAAGCAGGAGAACTAAAGGCAGAAAACATAAATGGAACATGAAATTTCATTGCAATTAAAATGTAAAAGACAATTAAATGTAACACACATCAACTAAAATCATCTGGAACATAAAAATAAAAATTAAACATAAAACCAAAACAGAATCATCATAAAAAAAGAATCTAAAACAACATTAGAACCATAAATTGCTAGGAAATCATAAAACATCAACAGAAAAATAAAGAAAAACTTGTAACTTGGCTGGACACAAAGATCCAAAGAAATAAACCTGCAAAAAAACTAAATGAGCATAAAAAACTAAATCAACTGAAATTTAAATGCAAAAAAATAAAGATCCTAGTTGGAAATGTAAAGGATGTGCGAGAAAAGTAAATATTGTGCAAGAAAATTTAAAGGGTGCAAGGAAATGTAAAGATCGGCAAGGAAATGTAATGGCTGCAGAAAGTTAAACCCTAAAACTATCCCTAAGGTCATCTAACATCAGACAAAAGGGAAACTGAAACCCTCGTGGCTTTCACGCGAGGAAATAACTGTTCCATAGGTCAACACAATCGCGCTGGTATGACACAAGTTGTGTACCGTGTTTCAATCCAAATGGCACGAGTATGGCACGATTCGGGCCATTTTTACTTACAACACGAGGTCGTCCTCATGTTGTAGGAACAACACGACCCGTGCTCAAGTTCTGGGTAAAGCACGAGCTCCTACTCAACATATTGTATCGTGGCTGCAAATTGAGATGAGCACGACCCATGCTCATGAGCACCAGGTCGTGCTGATCCTTTTTTAGCCCAAATCTCTCTCTAATTCATCTTATCCTGCATACAAATCAGTCTCCAAACACAAGCAATATTAACTATAGTCTAAAAAGTCAGAATCAGGTGAAAACAAACGATAATCAATAAAAATGTGAGCTATCCTACCCGTAAATCACATTTTAAACTAAAAATAAATTTTTTGATTAAAAACATTTTAAAATGTGATTTTTAACGAATAAATGTGCGCGTAATACACAAGTATGAGAAATGTACTCATATTACTCGTGCATCAAATTCCCCTGCACTTGAATCTTTGCTCATCCCGAGCAAAGCAGGATTAAGATCGAGCTACCAATCAATCAAACAAACAAAAATGCAACATCTATCACGTTTAAGTAAAATTATAAATCAACTAAAATAACTTATTTGCAAAACAAATAAACTAAGTACCAAATATGAGTTGCAAATGAACGAAAAGAAGAGTAAATATATAAGAAAATCCTAGTGGCATCTCTAGACTCGAAAGTAACAAATGAATAAATCTCTTAACTACTCTAATTCACTAAACTCAACCTCTTTTTCTTTTTCTTTATTTGGTTTTTCTATTTCTTTTCTTTTCTTTTTCTATCTTTTCTTCTTTCTTTTCTTCTTTCTCTTCTTCTTTTATTATTATATTATTATTCATTTTCCGGGTACTTCTTTCTCTGGGAGCTTTTTCTAGTGGAAATGCGAAATCAAATGCTTGTGTTAGGCACTCGATTCTGGCCATTCGCGAAAACACTCCTAATTCTAAAAGTAAAGTGCATGCTCATTTTAGTCAGATATACGTCGAGTAGAGGAGCAATTCCCTGGAAAACAGAGGAAGTTGAGGAATTAAAAGTAAATTAAGCGAAAAATTTTCCTGAAAGCCACCCAACTAGAAAAGTCTATCAATCCCTCTCAATTTAAAGCATCCAATTATAAAACAAAAATTGGTACAAAGAAATTCAGTTATACAAATAAGTCATTCAAAACTGCACTTATAATTTTCCTATCATGCTCAATCAGCTACAGTTTGTTTATAAGATCAAAAGCACGATCTCTCCCCACATTATTTCAAACATTGTCCTCATTGTTTAAGATAAGGTAGATGAAAGCAAGAGAAACAAGCGCACATAGAGATAGAATAGAGAAGACAGAATAAGTACGTAGAAGTGAGAGGAAAGAAATAGAGAGAGAAGAGAAAATGCCCCTATGAAGAGAAGTCGAGAGTGAAGCAGTCGATCCTATAAAAATAGAGGGTCACACAAAGAAAATAAGTATATACAAAAATGTAAAATTAAGAAAAAACAACTAGCAAAAATAAAATGAAGAAAATAAAAAGAAAAATAAAAATGGAAAATAAAAAGTGGAAACATGAGAATAAAATATGCTCAAAAAGAAAAAGAAAGGGGAAAAAAATTTGTGGTCCAAAATGTAGCTCGAGGCATGTCACGGTGATTGGTCACCACGAGACGTGTCACAGAGCACGGATCGTGCTGGTTTTAAACCAGCACGACCTCATGGTGAGGCACGAGCTCGTGGTGAGCACCTGCATTCACAAAGAAGATCAGTTATGAGCACGGTATCATGTTAGAGGCATGGGCTGTGCTCTTCACTGTGAAAACTGGAGAAAAACCTGTATATAAACTGAATCTGCAAATAATCAATCTAAACGTAATGAAAACTGTCCTGATGAGCAAAAACATGCAAGAAAAATACTCAAACAACACACCAACAACCCACAAAAAATCAAATCAAAGTCATACATCATATGATAAATGAAAAGGTCGAAAATCTAAGTAAAAATGTCACCATCATACAATGTTGTCAAACAAGTCTGCAAAATACAACCTAAAACAACATAAAACCAACGACGCTAAGGCAGTGGGAACTGAGGATGCTCGCCAGGCAAGTACTGAGGTGGTAGGTATTGGAAATTAAGAGGCGGTCAGTAGGGAGTGATCGCCCGAGTAGGTGCTGGAGACTGTAACGGCAGAGGGCTAGCTGGAACAGGAGGTGCAGCTGGTAATGGTGTAGGAGTACGGCGACGACATTTGTGCTTAGAGTCGGTGGTAGTGGAAGTACGACATCTCAAACACTCTGCCAGAGATATAAGTGAACCCATAATAGAATCCAAGCGACTTGTAGTCTCTTGGCAGAATTCCTAGAACTGCTCTGACTGCTCCCTCTGCCTCAGCTTGATCTACTGCTTCTCATCAACTAAAACCTGCTACTGCCGCTCAACAGTACCTAACTGAGATTGGATATTCACAAGCTGCCTATGAACCTCGTGTTCTCTCTATAGAGTAGAATCAAGATATCTCTGTGCACTGCAACTAGTCTGATACATGGTTGCCCACTCCTCAAGATCAGAAAACACTCCACCAAAGGTAGAGGAGGAAGGTGGAGGGTGAGCATATGAGTGTCGTGCTAGCTGTGGTGGTGCAGCAGAGGAGGAAGGAAACTCAGCATAAGAGAAACTACACGGTAGTGGACTCGCCTGTATTATATGTGGCTTTGGCTCTGGCTTTGTAGGCTGGGCTTCAAGAGATGGTGATATAGGTGGCGGGGGACGGTCATAAGGGAAACCAGTCAGCCGCACTACTCTGCCAACTCTGTATACCATGCCCATGTTCTCATACAGTGTCATGTTCATGGAAGAGATGCGTCTTAATAAGGTGACTGACTCGTCATGCGTGTAGTCAATGCCGATCTCAGTAGCTATCCTCGTAACAAAATATGCGCCCATAATCGCACCTTCACGTTTGTTGTGTTTCTGCATAATGTGGTATAAAAAGAGGTGTGCCACATCAATCGACTGATCATGTAGACAGACATAGATGCAGTGCAGATATCTAATGTTGGCTACATCATCTCCGTTGATCGTCCAGAGGAACAACCGGGTGAGCCACCTATAGATAATTCGAAGTAAAGGATTTCGATATTTCCTAACTTTCGAGATGCTCAGATTACACTGACCACCATTTGGTCCTGTAAGCTCTCTTCAAAAGGCAGCATCATCCACTCGATACTGATCAAACACGGTATGCTCACGTGGAGTATCCTTTATACTATCGGTCCCTCGAATAACCCTCTCTAATATACCAAAAGACCACCTATGCCACTCAATGGCCTGCCTAAAGCTAAAGCTAAAGCTTTGATTCTGAAAATCAACACTCAACGTCGTATAAAACTCTAAAAAATAACTCCTTGCATAAAATCAACTCATCATCCATTCTAGCATACTCAATCAATCTTCCCCAAAACAATAAATCCTTCATGTCATTATTCACACCCAACTCCTATAAAACACCAAAATTAAGAAATCTTTCAATATGAATTGGGCGATTAGCGAGTCAATGGAATCTTACCAACTGTGTGTCATCATCAAAGTGGAAATAGGGGCGCTCAATATGTTCTGGATGTCTTTTTTGGGAGGTACTTACTGCCATAATTGGTTGAAATCAGAGGAATAAAGTAAGGAAATTATGTTACGAGTGTGGGGAAATGTGTTTTTAAGCTGCTGGGAGGTAGGGTTGTGCTGGAAACAGATTTGAAGTGTGTTTGGAGGAGATTGGGATTGTGCCAAAAGGGTTTGGTGTCGTGCTCTGATTGAAAATGACCTCGGTATATATAGATAGAGCCTTGGTATGATCGTGCCGAGCTCGACATGACTCGTGCCAAATAGGGTTTGCGGGCACAAAATCGTGCCATAAACACGATGGGGTCGTGCCAGAGTTCAATCGAAATTAGGATTTTGCTGTCGTGCTCTTAGAGAGCACAGTATCAAGCTCGTGGCAACCGGCACGACCTTATGGTCTCAGCACGACCATCTTGCTGAGCCACTGCCTAGCTAATTTTTCATTCAAAAATGCATGAAAAATCTGCCAAACACCAACCGATAGTGCTAGAGCTTACAGAAACACCCAAACCTTCAACAAATCTCAGCATCAAACTTCCACGTAGGTCATATCCTCGAAAAAGAAACCTAATTCTAAGAACCAAAAAGGTGAAAATCAAAAGGAAAAACACAAAACAAAGACTATGCACATATCTGCAGGGATCAAAATAGATGTAGTCAAGAAGATTGGCAGGAGGGCTGTTGACCTCCTGCTCTGGCAAGGTACTTATGCAGAATCTAAAAGAGTTTGTCTCTGTCCTTGCTCAACAACTGAAACTCACCATAAAAATCTTGAGGCAAAGAGATAGACGACTTCAAAGAAAAACAGCGAAGTCCTCACGACCGTCAGAACTAAACTACAATGTAACACCATCTGCTCTCGCTCCACGATCAAGCATAGAAAAATTAGCCAGAAAAGCCATCTGACGAAAGCGATCCTCAGCCCCTACATCTCCCACTAACTATACAACATATATGTCTGAAAGGGGCTCATCGTAGCGTGTACCCTGCTGTGCTCCAGCTTCATGTGTCTGCGACAAATAATAAGTAGAGTGACGACGCTTAAAGGAACTATCCAACGATCTAGACTGTGGGAAGGTGTAAGCAACAACCTTGTCATTCACTCCCAGAGTGAGCTGACCAAATTTCGCATCAAGCAGAGCCTCTGCCGTGACCAAGAAAGGTCGACCCAATATCAGCGAATGCTCTAAGCTCTGGGAATCAACTACCATAAAATCAACCCAAAATACGAGATTACCAACTCGTACAAGGATATCTCGCACTATCCCTCTGGCCAAAATAACAGATCTATCAGCCAACTGAAGGGGAGTTGTAAATGCATGCATGTCAACCTCTTGCATGATATTGATGCTCGACCTGCTATCAACTAGTGACTTTGCAACAAACATCTCATTGCAGTAGCTAAGGATGAAAAAGCTTCTCGGGTCAGAAAGTTTTGCTTGAATAGTGGAAGTACCAATAAAATTTCTGGTAACTCATGTGACTAATCTTTCATGCCCCTCCACATATTGGGATGCGATAGCTACAACATCCCCTCCAGCAGGGTATAAATCCTCGTGTCTCATCTCCTTATCTACCCTAACTGTAGACTGGTATGGGGTAGGACACTCCTCATATGGAAAAAAAGCAGCGCTCACTTGTTCTTTAGTGTTCTTTTCAGTGCTACTAAGTAGCAAACCCTGTGGCCTAGTACCAAGCTTTTTTTTCCATTTGACCCATCTGGTACTCGAGATTTGTTAGAGTCATCCACAAATCTCAGTTTTGGCCACTTTGCTCATCATCCCTTTATCCTCGCTCTGCCAAGTGCTTGAGCTGCCACCACTGGCACTAGCAGGAGCAAAGCTGCTGGAGGTAGGTCTGGCAGGCTGTAATGTATAAGGATATCGTTGAGGAGGAGGTGGTGGAAGTCTGGGCAGAGTGTAATAAAAGGAGGCAGAAGATGACTTCGGGGACGAGTGATAAGAGAAATAGGAAGGATGAAAAGAAGACTGATGGGATGAAGAGGAATGTGAAAATGAAGGCTGAGAATAGGAAGCCTGGTGTGAATAAGCAAAATGAGAATGTTACAGTGTGTGTGGCTGGAATGGTATTTTAGGATCAACATACTCAACTCTCTCCATAGGTGGACTCGAGGGATAGGTATAAGGTGGGTCATCATAAGAATAAGACGTGTAGTGGCAAGTCTCTGTAGAGTGCTCACCGCCACATGTAACATAGTGAACAGGTCTCGGGGCTGAACGTCCACCAACAGCTTGCTCTTTAACTAACCTAGTGAGCTCCTCAATCTGCTTACCCTGGACCATCATCTGTGCCTCAAGAGATGTAATGTGGTCCACCTGCAAAGTAGTAGAATGCTGAGAATGTGGAGGTCTCACTGGTCTGTCGACTTTGTCGCTCCAAGTATAGCTATTTAATGCCATCTCCTCGATAAGTGCCATGTACTCCTGTGGACTCGTATGCAGTCTGGATCCACCAGAAGATGAATCCAGAGCTTGCTTCGTTTCTGGCATAAGCTCGTTGTAGAAAGTCTTTACCTGCAACCACGGCTCCAATCCGTGGTGTGGGCATCTATGAAGTAGTTCTTTTAAACGCTCCCAACCTCACCTAAACTCTCCTGCGCAAACTGCATCATGAATTTTGTAATCTCCGTGCGTAAACGTGCTGATCGGGCTGGTAGGAAGTATTTTTTGTAATAACGATGGCAAAGCTGGTCCCACGTCTCGAACGAACCAAGAGGAAGACTACGAAACCATGAGCGTGCGTCATCCTTAAGCGAAAAAGGAAAAAGAAGTAGTCATTCGGCATCCTCTGACACGCCATTGATCTTGAACATATCCAAGATCTCCAATTATCTAGACATATGAGAATTTGTATCCTCGTACGGCTTACCTCCAAACTGCACTTGACTCTGAACCATCTGGATAATCTGCGACTTGATTTCGTAATTATTGGCAGCTATCATGGGTCTAGCAATAGCTTGACCCATCCCATAAATGGGAGGTCTGGCATAATCCATGATCGTACGCGGATGGGGTAAATGAGCTCCTGGGTTTCCTGGATTGTCTGCCGTAATTGGACCTCAATCACTTTCGCGTGCGTGTGCTCTTGAATTAGAACTGCTACAAGAGTCCGGCGGAATCTGCACTTGTTTGCCACTGGTAGCTACTTTTTACGACTGATTCGTCTTACTTCTTGTATGAGTGTGCATACATTGCGACAAGAGACTAAGACAAAACGCACCCTAAGCGACTAGCGATAACAAATTAGGCAGGAAAACGAACTAAAACTAAAATAATAAAAATAAAGTAAAAAATCAAAAGCAAATATATACAGTAAACAGAAAATAAAAACAACAAGAAACCAAAACATGCAACAACATAATCAAAACAAGCAATAAATCAACAAATAAAATAAAAAACAACAAAAAGAAGAAACAATCAACAAAACAAACATAGGCAAAAATAACAACAAGCAATAGCAAAAGTACTAAAAGCAATAAACAACACACAAATATGAAAAAAACAAGCAAAAACCAATAGAGCAAAAATAAAATCAACAACACATAAAAAGAAATAAAAACAGGCAAAACATGCAAATGTGCAGAAACATAAAATGTGAAACCCATTTTCGTTAAGTTCATTTTTCCATAAATCTGATTTTTCGCAACCATTTTTTTTTGTTAAAACAACATAAATAATAAAGAGGAAGAAAGACAATGTATGTATATATATATAAATGAAACAGTAGCATATGCATTACATAAAACCAAATCCAAATACAAGTCAAATCAGGTATGCAGAAGCTGTGGTTCTTGGTTTCAAAAGATGCATATGCCGAAGCCTATACTATCATGTATGAGGCTGTACAAAACTCAAAATGTGTAAGTCCCAAAATGTGTCAGGATGCCGACCTAGTCCACCTCGTATCACACGCCTAGCTCTGCTCCGAAAGTAATCCCAGCTGCTACTGACGATCTGCA
>CANYCX012372754.1:0-24635 GCA_948193385.1 Breynia disticha f. nivosa | reverse complement strand
TAGTTCACGAGCCCTAAAAACGATCTTAGACAGGATTGGATGATATTCCCTGCTTACCGGATAAGAAATTACTTATATGAAGTAAGGATAGCATCCCATACCGGAGTTCACCTCTAAAAGCAAAGAAGGCTATACCCTCGGTTAAGCCTAGAATGGTATAATTGTCCGACACAACGTTCCTCGATCTTCTACTGCAAGGGGCGCCGCCCTCCCCCTTACCACACTTGTCCACCCTCTGCCAATAACAGGAATTGAGATTCCAATAAGATCTATTTTGCAATCCCCTAAGGGGACTATTATGAACTTACTTCCAGGAGCTAGTTCACTTCTTTCTACTTGATGGCATTATTAACTCCAGCCTTGCAACCCTTAAGTTCACCCCGATTGAAAACCACACCCTATCCTAATGGCACACTTTTCTTTGTTCGTACCCTGCCTCGGTTTCCGATTCTTTTGTTATAGCGTAAGTTCCCCGCTGCAAGGTTAGTAAATGACCCAGACATTGTGCTGGGGCCCTGATGGAGGCCTACCATGGCAAGAGGAGTAATGTGAGAAGGATGCTATTGTTGTACTTGACTTTGAGCATTCACTTCAACCCTTGGCATATCTATATCATACATTCTAGAACACCAAACTTAGTGACAGATTCGGAAAGAGCAAGAGAGAGTATGATAGATCCTACTAATAGGGAAAGACCCTGCAATTTCCCACGCTGATTTAAGTGAAGTGGATCAAATTGGTGAGGTTCCTTAATCAAATCTCTTACTACTGTATTAAGAGGCTCGCCACAATCACATGGACTAGGTAGTTTATGATGGCTACATATAGCATCTATATAGGTATCCTTTACAACTTGTGTAAGTAAGTTAGGATCAGGAGTGAGAAAAAAGGATTTTGGAGAAAGTAATAAGGCTTCCGGTGCCGTGTACCACCAGACTGTGATTCCAATCAGAAAAGCCAAGGTTAAAACGAAACGCGTATCCTTGTGATATGAATAAATGATTTCCTCCCCCAATCCAAAGGATTTGATTCTTGAGGTATAACGCGTAATATCTGCCAATCCAACTTTCCTATCCGGAGATCGTAGATAATTGTCTTTTCCTACATCGCATATTTGGAAGGGAAGTAAACTTCTATCAGCCCTATTAGGAACCCAGGGAGAAAAGGTATAAGTTGCCAACCATATTCCCAACTCGGAATTAATACCATAAACTTTATGGTTAGCATTTCGTAACTTGTTAAGAATATTAGCAATATGAGCAGGCTTTTTCAGCTTCAAACTAAATAAGTGCTCAGAAAGCTTCTCCAATTGAGATGTAGTATGTCTACCATGCTTAGATTTGATTTTAACCCATGCTTGCATTTTTTTCAATGGATTGGATGAGGATAATATATAAGATAAACGAGTAATCCGGGGATTAGATGATGAAGCATTAGATGATGAAGCATTAGATGATGATGCATTAGAGTGAATATTATCGTCTATCAATTCTTTAGGCTTCCTTATTATGGGAATACCTGATGTTAGATTATGAAATAGTTTGAACATTTTTAACTTTTATCTTTTTTACTATCAGAATACAAATATACCTCTTTGGGTGTACGATTGTCATCACCGGCACTATCTATAGATGTGATAAAACCCTTCAGAGAAAGTGACTCCAATAGTTCATATCCAACTTTCTTGTCGAAGATGACATCTCTTGAATTACCTCTTGTTCCTATATAAACATTTTGGTAAAATCGAGTAAATACTATACCAGGGGACATTTTTTCCAGCTCACGATCCAAGATGTCCATTAAGACAATATTGAATAAAACCCAAGTAAGTTGACCCACTGGTGGCATATACCCATTGCATATATCATCCCTACTATTTCCTCTTTCATCAATGATAGAAAGATTAAGTATTTTTGAAATGAGTTTATAAATAGCGCCGTTTCCAACTAAAGGTAGAATTTGAGATAAAACAAGACTGATTGGAATAATACTTAAAGAATCCATTAAATCAATCCTGTACATTCTGTCTACCTTGCCAAAAGAATTAATACTGTTATTAAACCTTTCACACAACAGATCATTATATTTATAAAAACTTCCATCAGCTGGCAAGCTACCGTCAGCAAGCTGATGTAATAGTCTCGATAAGCCCATAAATACCAACATATCCTCTTCTGTTGGAAGAACTACATAATAATTAGAAAAGGTATCCATAACCATGATATCAGGATAAGAGTCTATCCTATCATCAATAAAATCACAAAAATCTTCCATCTCGATATAATGATATTCAAGCGGAGATGGATGATATGAACCTAAAAGGATTTTAGAAACAATAGATGCTTTTTCGTACTTAGACATATTATATGATGGATATTTAAGAAAAAAATCTTTATATGCCATTTCTATTTCAGCAGCTAGCTGATAAGGGGTACAAGGGACCGAAGTACTGTAATATCTAGTAAGAAATGAAGCACTTTTTACATTAAAATAGAACTTATTCATTTTCATTTTCATTTTCTTATTGCTTCATTTTAATAGATACAGCAATACAAACAGCTAAACCAAGGGCTAGAACAGCAATTAGCATTACTATGTTTTCAGCATTACTCACCTCAGGTATTTCATTCACTAGAACTTCACTACTAGAACTAGGATTAACATTACCGACATCACACACTAAAATTTTGCCTAAGGCCTCAGAGCTCTCTGGAAGATAGTCAAACCATAGTTTACATCCAACATATAATAATGGGATAACCATTTGTAAAGATATCAGTACATGAGGCCCATTCATACTAGCAAGACGATCGATATTATGTAGATTATGAGCAGAAAGAATATCATCTAAAGCAGACCTTACATTTGGAAACTTTTTCAATAAGAAATATTGAGTTGATTTAATGGCATTTGCCTGAACCGGCAAATTCTTAATCTTTCCACATTTCTTGCTAGTTATGTTCTTAGTGGGTTTAATACAGGGCTTAGAAGGATGCTTAGAAGGATGAATCCCAGGCTTAGATTGCCCAGGCTTAGAAAGACCAGGCTTAGATTGCCCAGTCTTAGAATAAATCTTAGGAACAATCACATCATTCATAGGAAGCTTCTGCTTTGAAAGAGTAAGGGCTTTTTCCCCTACCTTTGGCTGCTTATATTCTATCTTATTTGATAGAGTAAGAATATTATCTCCTAGCTTAGGTTCTTTTATAAGAAGCTTATGTCCTACCTTAGGTTCTTTTATATGAAGCTTATGTCCTACCTTAGGTTCTTTTATAAGAAGCTTATGTCCTACCTTAGGTTCTTTTATATGTTCTAGCTTAGGAAGATAACTTTTAGGATGATTAGGTCCTAGCTTAGGTTCTTTTATATGTTCTAGCTTAGGAAGATAACTTTTAGGATGATTAGGTCCTAGCTTAGATTGCGTTAAAATAGTATTCTTTGAATTAATTTCTCGAGCTTTAATAGGCTGCTTACCTTTGGACTGTGAAAGTAAATCCATTTTCTTTTTCTCTATCTTTTGATATAGTTTACGATTAGCTTGGAGTTTTGGAAGCTTTGTTCCAAGACCAAGTGGGGGATGATTATCATCCACTTTATATTGAAATGTTGATCTTACAAGGTTTGATCTATCAGGAGTTCTCTTTAAAACAATTGATATACCATGGTTATGATTAAAATGAGATTCACTGCTACCCATATGTGATACACCGCTTGCACTCCCGCCAATATGAGACTCGCCAGAAGATGAATATATTGCCGGAGACTCTAAGTTATTTTCTCTACCAGATTCATTCATTATACCCAACTGATGCCTAGAAAGATCTGAGTTAACCTGATTAGATATGAGATTTTGCGAGCTATAGCTATCGCCACATTCCCGCGTTTTTCTCATATATTTATCATAACCCCTAATTAATGAAAGCAAGAAATTCATAATTTCTTGCATTTTTCTATGAAACTCATTTTACAACCACGCGTACCCTATCGGTTATCTACTCCATTTTATTGTACTCAATCGAATAACAGTGAGGAGTCTCTTCTGGATGAATTTATGCTGAAGGTTTATCATCGTCTAAACGATAGCACTATATGTCCTTCTGACACTTCCAAAGTTTCTCAGTATCAAGACGAAGTTATACATCTGTTAAAGGATAAAAAATCCTTAATATTGGATAACACAGTTAGTAAGCCAGAAGATTTAGTTGAATTACAAACCCAAATTGAGGGATTAACCATGTTATTTGATGATGTTAAAACCTTTTATCATTTAGCACCCGATTTAATGAATTTTTTAGTTAATGATAAAGTTCAAACTGCTAAAGAGTATCTAAAGGATAGTAAAAAATTAACACCCAACGAATGTGAAATATTAAATAACTTACGTCAATATACGTTGGAGGTTCTTATAGTATATACACTAGCATCACTCTTTAATAGTGTTCATACTGATAAACCAGCTGTTCGAGTATCCACCCTGGTAGAACAGCTTGATACTGTCACTAGAGAACAAGCTAAATTAATACAATCACGTCTTTCTCCCGATACGTCGACTCTTCCTCAAGCAACAAACCCTAAACAGATTAAGTGCACTAAGGATAACTATAGCAATATAGTAGAGAAAACTAGTCTTAATGAGATAAGAGGTATAAAGAGCAAAAAAAAGAGGAGTCAAAAATCCGATAAGCTGAGTGGAGATAAGGGTCAACCTAAGAGTGATAAAAACAGTAATAATCTCTATAATATAGGTCGTTTATTGGTTGAATACTTAATAAGAATAAATATGATAGCAGTATCGAGTGATTTGGATTTCATAAAATTATATGCGCCCAAGAAGAGGAAGGGTCAATATTATATACCTAAAAATGTGTATGCTATCTGTAATTTTGATTTGGGTCTTCTTCCGATCAAACTCAATCTTCCTATGGTATGTCCACCTAGGGATTGGGATGTAATACCCCAACTCAAAGCTAAAAATGAACGTCCAAGAACTCTTTCGGATCTTACAGGTGGCTATTTAGGAGGACCTATTAGTGATTTCTATTTCATCAATCGCTTTAACCTTTTATCATCCCATAACTTGGAGAATTTCAATATAAATCTAAATGATAAGTATAAATATTTGATAAATGCTATGAACTATTTACAGAATCAACCCTTTATGATAAACGTAAGAACTTTAGAATATATTCAAAGTAATTATGAAGGATTAGTTAAAACAGGCCTACTTATGCCTCCATTTCTAGCTAGATTAAATATAGTAAAAGCAACTGAAATCTTAAGAAGCACTTACGTATGTGAGGAATCAATAAAAACGAAATATAAATATTCTGAAGTGTTGCATTCTTTCTTATCGCGTCTCCAAAGAGCTCGTTATGAGGATTTTGTATTCAAGTTAGCTGATGCGTATGCTGGTTATAGATTTTATCTACCGGCCTTCCTGGACTTCCGTGGTAGAATATACCGCTCTGGGATCTTGCATTTCCATGAACGCGATTTAGCTAGAAGTCTTATAGAATTTTCTCATGATGTAAATCCACCTGAGATAAATAAGGAAGATGAAATTTTGCTTTTTAAAAAACTAATTACTTCTTTAGCTTTTCATTTTCAAAAGTTTGATTCTTATTCTGATGCTATAGAATGGGTTAAATATTTGTTCAATGATATTATGGACAATAGTACAAACGAAAATTTACTATCTGAAGGTGATGGATATGTTAATGATTGGGGTAGTAGTTCTATAGTAAGTATGATGATCAATAAGCATGCAAAAGATGCAAGAGAACCGTTTCAGTTCATTAGCAAGCTATTAGTATCCTTTTCAGTAAAAGATTGTGCTAAGTCAGTAAAAGATTGTGCTAAGTTATATTATAAGATACCTATCACACAAGATGCATCAGCTAGTGCTTATCAGATCATTAGTTTATTACTGTTAAATAAGGAACTGGCTATTCATACAAATCTTATGCCACCACTATTTGATAGAAAGCCGTTCTTTGCTGATAGTGATCGGATCTTGGATTATCAACTAAATGAGAAAATGATGGATATTTACAGTTATTTTCAAATAGAACTGATAGCTTATTTAAGAAAGATAAAATTTAAAAGAGAGTTGTGTGATATCTTACAGAAAGGTCTTAATAGAAAGATGATCAAGTCGATCTTCATGCCTTTGGTCTATGGAAAGAGTCAATACACTATATCTCAGGATATATATGAGGGATTTTCCTCATTAGTCAGTCATAAAGAAGCAAAAGAAGTAGCTAAATGTATAAATTCATTCTTTGAAAATCAATTCATGGATATAAAGAATCTAATGATATTAATTCGTGATGTTGCTTGGATGTCAGCCGCTCTGAATAAACCTGTCTACTATACAACTGACTTTTATACAACTGTACAGGATTATATGAAATCGATACCTGTTAAAATCTGGATATATGACCGGATACAGAAGAAACGACGTCAAGTTACTCTACGAATACCCCAACAAGAACGGGATAGAAAAAAGACGAATTCGGCTGTATTTGCTAATTTCATTCATCAGAAAGACGCTACTATAGCTATCTTTATGATCAATAGTATGATAGAAAAAAGAATACCTATATATACTGTACACGATAACTTCATTACTAATGCTGTTTACGCAAATGATATACCTGGTTATTATGTAGATAAGATAACTCAAGTGGACCCCCTTACTTATATTAATTCATATATTTTGTTGAATCTACAAATGCACCCTTATCAGGCTCCTACTCAAAATTGGAAGCCTATTAGTAATAAATATTTAGAATATTTATTAAGAGAAAGAAAACCAGGTAATTTAAATAGTAAGTATAATAAAATTTGGGATCAAAAGATTGATAATATTCTTAAATCATACGATAATTATGTTCTTTCTATATGCTATAATGAAGATGCTAATAATATCTATTGGGAAAGATGGACTGCCTTCGTAAAAGATATTCAAAGTTGGAAAAAAGAAGAAGATAAATACTGTTTGCATCTATAATGAATAACAACATCTATACCCATACACCCATGGGGGGTCAAATGGATAAAATGATTTTTGATCTAACATGGGATAGTTTGCTGCTTAGAATCAAGGAAGAGAGATGCAAGGTACCCTATTCAGGATTAATAATTGCTGGTGTGAATTTTGATCCTTTTCTTACTACTAGAGACTGTGATCTGATCGTATTAGCTGTAATGCTATTACTATTTAAATACGCTTACACTACTAATAATATATATGGTAAGTTTACCATTGGTTATATAATGAGGATGAAATCTTCCGAAGTGTTAACCTTTACAATTGGTAAAGCATACACATTTCGGGAAAATGGTATAGATCAGCCAGTCTATGCATGGGTTGAACAACTTGTGATGGCTAAAGCTGAGGAATACGATAATTGTGATTTATATGGAGTCTTTCTAAATATCTATCTTTTAGATGATAGTGTTGAAAATAAGAATATCAATTATACCACTGATGCGGAGATAGCTTGCCGGGTCTGGGATAGCATGAACAGTAAGAAGAATAGTGTGAGACCAAAAGAGGTTCTAAACTTAAAACAAAGTAAGCGTAGTTATTCTGAGTATATCACAGCACTCAAACCTAGTAAAAGACCTAGGCAGCCTTTCATTGTTGCCGATACAGAGACTATTCTAGTGAATGATGTTCATGTACCTTACGCCGTAGGATTTTTAGTTGTTAGACCTGGACAGAAACTGTCTTCTTCAACACTCAATAGTATAGAAACATATTATAGTGAAGATTATCCTGAAATAGTATTCAATACATTTCAATCCAGGAGCAAGCATATGATATTCAACTTTATTGAACGTTTAACAACAGTTGTTCGACATGACCCTTCTATTAAAATAGTGTACTTTCACAACTTCTCGCGATTCGATGGTATCATTTTATTGAAATATTTAGCTAGTCATGGGAAGAAATACAAGTTCAAAACTTTTATGAGGAACAATATGCTATATGAGATTTCATTCTACCATGGTAAGAAGCTGCTTTTCCGTCTAAGAGATTCTTTAAGATTATTACCTAATAGTCTGAATAGCTTAGCTAGAAATATCTGTCCTGAATTAGGATCTAAATTAGTACTCGAACATAATAAAGTGAATGAGGATAATCTTATTCATCTTCGACAAGAATTGATTCATTATATGAAACAGGATATCCTTCTATTAGGAGGTGTTATGCTAAAAGTTCAAGAACTATATTGGTCTCTGTACAATGTTGATATCGTGAGTAAAATAACGTTGTCATCGTTAGCACTAGCCATATTTAGAACTCGTTTTTATGATGAGATAAACTGGCCAATATATATACCAAATAAGAACGCAGAGTCTTTTATTCGTAAAGGTTACTATGGCGGGCATGCTGATTCTTATATACCATATGGCGAGGACCTATACTACTATGATATAAACTCTCTCTATCCTTTTATAATGAAAAATTATCCTATGCCTGGAGGGAAACCTGTCTGGTATAGTAATTTACAAGGTCAGGACATAAACAACTTGTTTGGTTTCATTGAAGCCTATGTTGAGTGTCCCCCTAATATAGAAAGACCCTTTCTACCCTATCGAGATAAGAATAACACTCTCATCTTTCCAACAGGGATATTTGTAGGCGTATATTACAGTGAAGAATTGAAGTTTGCGCGCAACATAGGATACAGCATCATGCCGCTCTCTGGGTACTTATTTGAAAACAAGAATAGCAGCCCTTTCGGAAGCTTTGTTTCAACCATATTTGAGAAAAGAAATGATGCTAAGAAAACCGGTAATGATGCCCTGTCCTATGTGTACAAGATCCTTATGAACTCACTCTACGGGAGATTTGGTATTAACCCTAAATGTACAATCACCGAGGTCTGCGATCTTAATCGATATAAAATATTGACAAAGTCTACTGATTTCATTAAAGCAGAGAAGATTAGCGAGGATTACTATTTAGTAGTATACTGGATTAATACCGATAATTCCCCCGACTCTGAGTGGGGTCCTCCTAGGGTATCCGCGGTTCAGATATCCGCTGCGATCACTGCTTGTTCTCGGATTCATATGTATCCATACATCTCCAGACCAGATTGTTACTACACAGATACAGACTCAGTTGTTCTTGCTAATCCTCTTCCTGATGATGTAATATCCCAAACTGAATTGGGTAAGTTTAAATTAGAATTCATAGGAAAAAAAAACTACTTCTTAGCACCCAAGTGTTATTGTATTGTTACAACTGAAGATCTTCAAATAATTAAACATAAAGGTATAGGGAAATCTATTGTCGATGAAGAATGGTTTGAGACACAATACGCTGATATATCAAGAATCAAGATTACGCCCGTTGTATCGAACTTCAAAATAGATTGGAATAAACTAGATATAACCAAAAAAAAAACACTTGTATCCCTTGGTATCAAAGAAAGTAATAAAAGGATATTTATATATCAAAAAAATCAATGGGTCGGAACAATACCAATTAACGTTACAGACTATGCTGGTAAAGAGAAAAAGGTACTTGAATATAAAGTGATGCATCTGAAGAAAGAAATAGATAAATATAGAGAGAGTTTATCTCAAAAAGACAGTCTAATTAGGAATATTGAGTCTAAAACTGGCAAGTAACAATGAACATAAAAGTGATCCATCTGAAAGTTATAATAAGAAAGAGTACTCTACACTGAATAATAATATGTACCTTAAGATAGATACGGGTTAGTTATGGTAGAAAGAGTCCCTACCGTAGCTTTATTGCAAGCCAAAATCCTCACCTCCCCTTGACATATAAAGACTCACCAGGTCTTTCTGCCTTCCACCAAGCACAGCCAGAGAAGCCCATGAGTAGGGCTCGACTGTGGAGGAGCTCAAAGATTACAGGATGGTCAACAACGTTCTCGGGAAAAAGATAGCGCTGAGCAATCTCTAAAAAAAAGAAAGGGCTTACCCAGATTCCCTTGATCCAGAACTTATAGCAGTCGACACGAAGGTTGGCCTTCTTTGTTGGGCTTAAAGCCCCGCTTCTATCTATCTCTGGGCAGGGGCACTGCAAAAATGCTTCTAGCAGAAATGGCTCTTGAAGGAACCCTCTACTAGTAATGGTGGTTACGGGAGCAGGAAGAGCAGATACTGGCTTTTCAGGAACAACAGAAGCAGATAGAAGCTTAGCAGGAGCAGAAGCTGCGGATACTCGTTATTACGGTCTTTTATATCCGATTAAGAAATGCACCAAGAATAGCTTTTGCACCAAGAAATGCTTTCGCAGGTACACTAGCTTGAATGGGAGCAGCTCTCTATCGGGTAAAGTCAAGGAGGGAGTCAAAGGGGGTGCGTTCTCGGGGGTCAGAAACTTTGTTTTTTTCTTCCCGAGTACTATAGTCAATAGAGCCACTACCACTAGCTCAGGATTCTGCTTAAGGCCCTGCTTTCGTTTGAAATCCAAGCTGCTTAGGTCAACATCTGGAGGGAGTTTGAGCAGTAGGTCTTTTTACTCCAACGGGCAAAAGAAAGACTAGGAGCAGATACTCTCACGGCATGTGAAAGAGCTTTGAATGTCTTCTTCTAGCTAAAGAGATGAGATCCCTGCGCCAGACTAAGCTAAGATGAGAGACTTGTTTAGGATGACAATTCTTGAAGCTTCCCATAGAGAATCCCGCATTTTCTGGAGAAGAAGCTAACATCCCCAGGTAGACTTTCGAGAACAGGAGACTGACGTAGAGAAGCTGGACTCAAGGACCCCGGAATGAATTAGCTACATTACAGAGCAATCTAGCCGGTGAGAGAATCAGTGCTTTTATGCGTCTCCTTTCCTTATTTGAACTCACTCTGTCTGGGATTAAACTCTGATCGTAGATTAGGTCTGCTGCCGGTTCATCCGTATACAACTCGATGTTCATAGCTAGCCGAATCGTTCCCCAGAGCGGAACGGTATCAAAGAGAGAGAGAGAAATTTTGACTTATAAAGACTAGTTGCGCTTCTTCCTCTCCAACAGGTTCCATTCCTCCGCCAAGAGAAAGCCTAGGGCATTCCCTAAAAGAGTGGCGGATGAAGAGAAAGTCAAGGCTATTACTATTCTTTCTTGCCTTTCCTGCTATGGTTGTAGCTTGCCTTGGTCTTCTTTGAGTGAACGAGGTGAGCGAACTTCTTCGTATATTTGTATGTACTGGTATCCATAATAGGTATTTCAATTAGCTCAAAATTCGTTGAATGAAATCCATTAGAGCCAATAGATCACAGAAGAAATAGAACAAGCAATCAACTGAGCAAGATAGCAGGTATTGAAGGAAATGTTTCAAAAGTAAGTGGCTTTCATTTGAATGAGTAAGCGATGCCATTGATGGAGGCTGGAGGAATGGTGAAAGAAGGAAGCCTATAGCCTTAGGAAAAAGAAAGTCTTAAGGACGTGACTCCTCTTGTCGACTTTTCCAGGAATGCTTTAAGCTCGAGTGAAGATGAGAAAGAAGGTAGCTTCACGCTCACTTCGCCTTCAGGCTATTCTTTCATGACTCAAACTACATAAAGAAGATTAGCGGATGGATGAAAGAAGGAACTGATAGCAATTCTTTCTAATGAACAAGTAGAAGTAGATGCATATCCGCTGCAAGCAGAGTTTTCTTTCAGAATGTTCGCATATGCGCTGTTAACGAGACATCTACTATTCCTTCAAAGAGCCTATTCGTCGTAAGATGAGCTGAAAAGAAGGGCTTTTGCCCAATTCTCTCTATAAACTTCTGCTGCACTTCTGAACCCTTTGGTCGAGCTAGTCCCTTCCTAAGAAAGAAGTCGTCTTGGTATTGGATCTGACTTAAAGGAAAATCCGAAGTTCGTTCTGTTAGGTTCTTAGTAGCATGAATCTTTGTCAGTCTATATAAAGAAGAAAAGTCTTTCTCATAGCATGTCAATGGTACAGTCCTGTCACTCTCTGAATCATACAATACTGCATATCCTTTCTTTGAAGCTTTTCATTCTACCCATTATTCCCATCATTAGAAAGATTTTACATAACCATTAGAATCAATGAAGATGATTTTTCCCAAGAAATCTACAGCCTTACCACCCGGACTAAGACAGATGTTGTTTCCTAGTAATCGTTTATCTACTAATAGCTGATGAAAGGAATCAACAAGATAAGATTTGTCTTTGACAGGGAAGGAACCATGGAATAAGTACCTGGTATATGGAAGCCCTGGTAAATCTGCTTTGAAAGCACGATCTAGTTCAGATAAATAGAAATCCAGTAAAAGGTAAGAAAGGAGGCAGCAGGGTACTATACCTTTCTCATTAATAGGGTACTCATTCCCATCCACCCCAATAATAGGCATTTTTATAAAAGATTCTAAGAGTTTTCGGATATATGAATCCAATATTCTTATTCTTGATTCAAGCTTTGAAAGAAGAAGTTCATGAGAAATGATAGGACCTGAGGCTGTTAGATCAAAAAGATAAAGATTAGAGACTGGACCCCAACTCCCAATTATGTTAAGAACTTCCGATGGAGATGAAGGAGATTGATAGTCAATGCTACCATTTGGAAGAGGTGACTGAACTTCACCCATCAATATAGTGAATAGCGCGTTCATAACTAGCTCATCCGAGGGATAGAGGCTAAGAGCAAGGTTGTTGTGTTTGACTTTGGGATTATTATTGCAAAGAAATTGACGACTAATAGAATATCTTGTCTTACGAATGGGAGAATGAGAATGAGAATGAGGTACAACTGATATTAAATGAACTTTGGAAAAGAAATACTGACCCTCGAGTAAAGAACTTTGAATACTATATACATCGGAATAGGAAAGAGAAGGATACTTCTTATCTCGGAATGTAAGATACTCATTCTGTACTTCTTCGGAAAGGATATGTCTGGTCACTCGCATCGAAAGATTCGTCATTCTATTCTTTGAAAACCGGGACCCAACCTTTGGTGAGTCCCCACATGCCAACTAGCCGGAGTTGAACCGACAGAGAGAGTCTATGGTCGCCTTTATCCCTTGAATACAGACTTGAAGAAGGACTTGGAACCTCGTAATCTGAATTGAAGCGGGAAAATCTACCTAGGAGCTAAATGAGATAGAAGAACGATAAGATTAGACCAAAGCTGTCACCATTCAATTGTTGTTGGAAGGTGACCAACAACCTCGTAATCTGAATCTTTCTTACTGGGATGGATGCTTATAGCGACAAAATAACATCCAAATCTTCAAAAACTGATGATTCAGTTAGTTCAAATCATGAACCAGACTCCTCATCACCTTATTACATTCACCATTCTGATAGTCCAGGAACCATGTTAGTTTCACAACTTCTAACAGGAGAGGAGAAAATTATCCCGTATGGAGCCGTGCTATCACCATGGCTTTTGAAGCCTAAAACAAATTAGGATTCGTTGATGGAAAAAGAAAGGCAAGGAGCCTGCTGCAACCTCACCTTCATATGCTCATTGGAATCGTTGTAATAGCATGGTTTTATCTTGGTTTCTAAATTCTGTATCCAAAGAAATTGCCAACAGTGTAATCTTCATGAAGAAAGCCTCTGATGTATGGACAGATCTTCATGATAGATTCTCCCAACAGAATGCTACTCGAGTTTTTGAGATTCAGAAAGCCATATGCAATCACTTGCAAAGGAATGACTCGGTGGCCACTTATTACACAGTATTAAAGGGATTATGGGATGAGCTGGAAATTTAGAACTCTTATCAAGCTTGTTCATATGGTGCAATCAAAGATCTCAACGATATTCAGGAACGTGATCGTCTCATTCCATTTTTAATGGGACTCAATGAGTCTTATATCCATATAAGAAGCCAACTTCTCATGATGCATCCTTTACCGCCTGTCTCTAAAGCCTATTTGCAAGAAGAAAGGCAACGATCCATCAAATTGCTTTTACCAATGGGTTATCAAGACCAGTCAGCCGTGGCAGCCTCAACTAATGGTGCTTTTACATCTTTTGGTGAAATCAGCAAATAGCTATGGAACCTCTATAAAAGAAAAGCCATAGAGTTGCCCCCAATGAACCCCTCAGCTGTATCGCTCGTAGGGAAAGTTTCGACTGCTAGGGAAAAGTTTTCTCCAAAAACCGATAGGGCTTAGGATCTTTCTTAGAGGGCGAAGAAAAGAATTCCACTGGTGGCTGAGAGTGAACTAAGTCACATACCCCCAGCTATATTGAAAAAGATGAAAGAAAAAGCTACTCCAATTTCCATTGTATTATTTCCTGGCTCGGCTGGAAGATAAGGTTAGTTTGTTTACTCGATTACACGGACCTTAGATCATTCATTCTTTTTCCCCTTCTTCTCATGAAACCGAGAGAAAATACAGCGGAAGCCCCTGAACTGTCTCGGTAAAAGACAGAGGATCCGAGTTCCTCTTGCGAGCCTCCTTAGAAGTTGCTTTCTTTTCTCCTTGGAAGAAAGAATGACTTTAGAAGAACTTGGCCCCTTGTAAGTAAATAAGAATAATGAAAAGTCAAAGGAAGGATTATTCGACCGCACCCAGCTTCCTTTGCTCTCAAGCCTTGCTTTCAGGTGAAGTTTTAGTGAGGACTAGTTGTTTCAAACCCCTCTTCTTGTGGCCTAGGAAGAAGGGCTCCGTTGACTCGAGCTATGAAAATCGAATAAAGAAGCAGCATGGTAGTTGAGTTAGTCAAGTAAAGGTTTCTCATAAACAGGTCCTAGAAGACAGACATATAAAACCGAGCTACCAGATCTTATCCAAGACCGTACCACTCACTGCGTGGGAATCAATTTGAACGACAGAAGGACCAGGAAAAGTGTTTAAGCTCCTCAGAACGTGTTACCGCCTAGGCACCGATCCGGCTGATAAATGACAATACCGAAGGCCCAGCCAGCCCTGCCGATCTTGGGTAGTTAGGCAATTCCGCTGGAGTGCCTTCAGTCCTAGTGAGTCGATTGTATGGCTCAAAAAAACCCTTTCTATCTCCACAGCGCTGACCTGCACTTTCCACCTAGTTCACCGACCTCACGAGTCTGATTTGGCTCTCTATTGTTCACCAAGGAAACTCCAAACAACTCCACCGCGACTGAGCGATCTCATCGATCTGACCTTCCTACTCGGTATGGAAGGAGTCTTGACTGACTCTGAGACTCAGTCTTCTGACTTGGATTGGAATACAGGGGTCAATTCCACCCTATCATCTTATAGAAGGAGGTATCTCATAGGATCTTACTCACAGGAAGAAGTGAAAGACGAATAAGTAAGGAGATAGGTATGCCCTTTCACTTCAGGCGATTGGAGGCGATCGAAGGGAGAAAGTTCCACTTGGTCTTGACTCTCTGGCTGAGCTCCTGCTACACCAATTTAGCGTATGAAAGCTGTCACAGAAAAAAGAAATTATATATAGAAAGAGAAGGGAAGGTATTCAATCTGAAAGGCTATTCCCTCCCCGTGTGAATCAAGAAAGCGGCATGCTTAACACATGAAAAAAGGAGGCAACACATGCAAATCTAACGAAGTGTTCTTTATTCGACAGTCCGGTTCCATTCTTTCTCCCATGTTCTTTCAATGTAAAGCATGGGAGAAAGAATGGAACCGGACTGGAGGGAATCCTTTTATAAGAGGGAAAGAGGGGCTCCTTTCTTCCTTGCCGCTTGTTAATGGTGAGGCGTTCACTGATCCGAAACCGCTTCTCTTACCACTTAGAAGTAGGGTATTCTCGACTGGCTGACTGATTGCACGGTTTTGGGAACGCTAACTTCACGGAATCCCGGCTTTTTATGCCGTTTTCCGATCGACGACTTTCAGCTGATGGAACGAGAAGAAGCCATGCCCTACCAATGAATAGATTCGATTTGTTGCGAGTCGAGAACAGGAATTCGATTGGCGGGTGTCTAGCCAGAATGGATGGTGGGACCCCTGATGGAGGCAGGGATGGATAGTAGAGCAGAAAAGAATCTCGAATGTAATCTGAAATGTCGAGTAGTCCACCACCCGGCAAGAAAGGTTGGTTCAGCGAGTGGAGGAATAGGCCGGCTTGGAACAGAAATAGAAGGCGGTCGAGGAATTCAAATGGCCTGGTAGAAGGAATAGAATCACCCCCTCCCCTAATCCGTTCAATCGTCAGGTTGGTCGTTCGATCGATTGCCATCCCTCCCCAATAGAAGGCTAGGGCTTATAGTCGACGTCGAGTGGCTCCCGCTCCTCCCCAATCGAAACATTTTTTTTTTTTTGAAGGGACCTGTCCAGTCGAGAAGGAACAGAGATTGCGTGAATCATTCAATTGGTTGGGTCTGAGCCCTCCCTCCCTCACCAGTCCAACAGGCACAAATCAGATTTGTTCGTTCGTATCCTTTTTCGGGTAGATTCATCCCAAAACTTCGTCTAGCTAGCAGCAAACAAGAACCGCGGAAATCGATTCACCAGCGAATTGACTCAACCACAGGATATAGGTTGTGCAGATCTCCCCATGAAACCTCTCTTCCTTTCCTTCCTCTTCAAAGGAAGTAAGTGCTATGCCAGCATATCCGGCCAAGGTTCACTCATGTACACCTACAGCTGGATCTGCCATAAAGGCTTGTGCCTATGAGTTATATCTTGATCTTTCGCTCCGCTCAGAAATCCATCATGAAGCGGTGATTGTTACAACAATATCTATATGGAACGGATCCGCCCGGGCGGACCCCATATAAATAGAAAGACTTTAACTAGACTTTCTTTTGGTATATTCGGTCTGGACGGGAATTGGAGGTAGCATTTCACCCATTGATGTTTAGCTATGGATAACAGCCAGCCCCTCCCCCTTCTGCTGCTCCCGCGATTCCCTTCTTACTTCATCAGCTTCCTTTGTTACACAATCAGCCAATTCAAAGTCAGTGCCAGAATCTCCTAATGAAGAGGCAGTTACAGGAGTTCCAGAATCTGCTGCTGCGGTTGAAGACTCATCGGAAGAAGAAACTCCTATTTATTCATCAAAGCAAAGAGAGGTTTCAGTCTCAGAAGTGGCATTCAGCTCTCCTCTGTCTTCGAACCTTTTTCAGTTGGAGTTTCATTGCTAAGCTCTTCACCATTGGGTGAAAGAAAGCTTCTTTCTTAAAGTAAGGATTTTAAGCACAATCCCATACTACTGCTGGTTATATCCTATTTCCCCTTTTCTTTCTTTTCCCCCTGATCTTCATTTTCAGGTGTGGTTAAAGGATCATTTGAGGGTTGTGACCCCTCCTGCCGGGCTTCCTTATAATCCAGTCAATAAAATGATAAAAAACCACCTACCTGGTCGAGTTCGCTTCTCCCTTCCTTTTCTTTTGGTGTTTAGGATGAAAAATTGATATAATAAGAGAGGGAAAGGGGAACTGCGCTAAATGGATAAAAGGCTTCTTGGTGATGGGCTATTCCAATGGGCATGGCATGCATCTGACTGAGATATGGGCTTAGAGCGTAGGAGCGCCCACCTTTACAAGAGCTCAGTTCTAACTAAGATTGTTTGCGCGCAGGCACCACTACTATTCTTTCTTTTCTTGTTATGCATCCGGTTCCATAAATCTTTTTTTTTTGACCGGAGGAAGAGAGAAAGAAAAACGCCACTTCGCTCGCCTTGGTGGTATCCCGTAGCTATCTTGGAGGGCCGTAGGCCTGCTATTTAATAGCTGGACACTGGAATTGAACTCCCAGAATATTCAATTATATCGGTTAGTCCTAAATACAAGAGAAAGATCTATCGCCCCACTATATAAGGGAACTTGAAATGAAATAGGATATGCTATGTCTGGAGATCTGAGAGTAGAACTACCTCTTCTATAAGAATTTTGGCTTGCTATAAGATAGGTTGGCTTCAGTGCTCGCTCCCACCATCACTTGTTTAGTCCCGCATTATAGAATAAAAAGCGTTCTCTGTCGGTTTGACTTCGGAACGGCATAACAATATGTTCACCATAAGGCAGGAAGATTTTATATAACATATAGATTTCTAGCACCGCTAGACCTTATAGCCAAAGGGAAGCGTTTGAGATCGGAGAAATTTCTTCCTAAAGCCCTTGACTCAATGCCAGGCGATTTGCTAACGTCCGGGAAATGGCAAACCACGGAATTCTTCAAACCGTGAGAAATCCAAGGGAAACTCCAGGAATAGAGGGAACCGAAGGAAGACCTAGCTCTTGGGAATCGTTATGGTATTTAGCCATTGCCTTTGTCAAGGTCCTTTGAGTTATGTCTTCGACCCGCTCGGCCTTCGGCCTTTTGGTCCTTTGGACAAAGGAGAGAGCCTTGCGAAGGACACAAACACAAAAGGAGAGAGCGACAGGAAGGAAGATGACCGTAGCGTAGAAGGCGAAGCCCTTATATTCGACGAGCTTCTCAACCTTACTTTGTGACAATTCACAAACACTTTAATTTTGAAGTGTAGCAGTCCTCTTGTAGAGGGGTAGCCCTGAACCTACGAGTAACAGAGGAGCGCCACCGCCTTTGGACCGCCCCCTGCCGAAAGCTGAAAGATGGCCGGATGTCTAGAATTATAGTTATCAACATGAAAGCTTACCATTAGTCTTGCTTTTCTTTCAAATCCAGATTCAAAGTTATCCCCCGTGCTTTAAAGATTTTCATGCACATGCCTTCTAGTGTCAACTCATGGGATCCTTATAAGAAAGAAGATGCCGCGAACATCGGATACTTTAGAATCTATTCCTTAAGCGAAGAAGAGGCCGTCCCCTGGACCTTGGTTAACGAAACCCTCCTTTATCCTTGCCTTGGTCCTTCGCGTACCTTGGACTTTGTCTTTAGCTCGGTTCTTCGACCCTTGAGGTTTAGGACTGGCTATGAACTTCCTTACCTCACAGTGAGTGTACTTAGGACTCACCGCTTCTTTTTTTAGTTTTTTGTAGCTAGGGATTCTGGATAGATAAACCCGAGACTTCTTCCCGTAGGAAGATAGAAGTATTCGTAGGACCAGGAACCAACCTTACTTAGTCAAAGGCCAGCAAGCAAGACAACTAAGTCGATCTGGGGGTGAAGTAGAAACCTTCTTGCTTACATATCTGCTCAGAGCTGTGAGGGAGGGTTCTGCAATTGAAGAAGAATCGGTGAGAGCGTCAGTACTTCGTCAGGCAAATAGCCTATCTATAATCTATATAAGAAAAGGGTATCCCCAGTTGGAGGAATATCCGCAGCTCTCGAATCTAGCTATTTCTCTCTTATCGGAACTGCCATAGTTGATGCATCGAATGCTAGTGCAATAAGACTTGATGAAGGCGGCTAGCTAATCCACGGAGAGTAAGGAGGAGGGGTTAAGAACCTCAGGTTGAGACCGCGCGGGGAGCTAGAATGTATCTATTGGTTAGGCCGTGATAGCCTCTCTTTTCTATATAGTTTGGGCTGCCCTGACCTCCTTTTTAGTTTGAGTAAGGTAGCCAAAAGTCCGGGATCGGAATCAGAACCAACAGCTGCGCCTTCCATTTTGTAAGCTCCGATCACATAAACCTCGTCCCATTAAAAGGTAGATATACCTTGTGGTTTTTGATGGAAAGGGGCGAAGGAGAGATATTTCTCACTTTCCAATCCGCGGAGGCTGATGAGGGTACGACCAAGTAGTCCCGACTCTTGTAATTCGGTATATGAATTCTCATACCTTCACTCTGGGATCGGGAACAGAAAGACAGTTACTTGTTGTAGTTGCACGCTCCTCTCCTCAAGAGATGCCCGCCCAAACTGAACTACTTACTTCACTTGCGAATAATATACTACTGAACACCATTGCTAAAGATCTCTAAAGAGAAAATGTTAACTTGATTTGTATTTGTATTATTTATTTTACACTTTCATCAGCTTAGGTCCCCTCTTTTGTGGTCAAGCAGGATAAGAAACTAAATAAGACTCTGAATTTTAGCTGTCCTCGGATGTACACCTGCTTTTGGCACCTCGGAATTACAGACTGACTACGGTAAGAGACCTGGACCCGGCGTTCGTTGGAGTCGTGGAAGCTCAGCTCGTCCTATTCTTAGTATTCCTAATCTTTAAATCCCTATACTAGAAAGTTGCTCGATCCTACTAAGCTAGGGGAGAGGATCTTTAGATGAAATGTCACCAAATGCGACTAACTAACTATTTCTTAATGCAGTTTGAAGTGTGCGACAGCCCCCTCGTTATCTTACTGTTACCGATTGCCTGATTTATGGACATGCGGATCTGTACCTAGACCTGGAAGGCAGAGAAAGAATTCATAAGAAAAGAGGATGTGGACTGAACTGAACGGACAGGCCGATTCTGATGCCGATCGTTAGAGGGATGGATGGAAGTGCTATGGACGGACCAGAAGTTGGGCTGGCCAATGCCTACCTATTTCTTTCTTACTGCTCCAGTGCTCCTTCCTAACCAGCTTTCTCTGTAGGAGCGCACCCGGACATACGAATCGTTCTATCTATAGACGAATGGATAAAGCCGAGACTCCTCCCTTTCAACCCACCCGCCAACCGGGAGTGCATTCAAAACGATGATGGATTGATAGATAGGTCAGAGACAAGGAAAATGCTTTTCGGTCTTTTAAGTTAAGAGGCCCAACTCAATTCCTTTTATTCGTTCGGTAGATCCGGTCGACGATCTGGGTAGGGGAAGCAGGGGATACACATGGAATCTCAGTCTAGTTTACAGTCATTCATACTTTTCTATGATTACTCCACTTGGTATCAGAGCCTTGATCCTGCCAGCCTGGGGTTTGGGAGTGAATGGTTTGAGTGCACACCATTTGTGAAATTGCCTGAGTGAACAGCTGTTTGAGAGATTACTGCCGTTGGGCTAAGGATAGAGAGGTAGATGATGCTCAGTATGGCTCCGTGGAGTACCACATGCCTTGTTTTGGGGAAGATGTCGATGTACAACAGTGCTTAGACATTTTCCAGGACTTTTACGGGTTGACTGATGGGGAGACTGGAGGCTGTCACGTCTCCTGTAAGAGATGTGCCTGGTGGGATTATGGAGTGAGACACGAAAAATATGCACATATTCTATCCTTACAGGAGTTTAGTATCCACCTATTCTCCTTTTCCGGAGTGGGTGTCTATGGGCTGTTTTCCGAGCATGAGTGAGCAGCATGATGAGGTGGTTAAGACAGTCGAGATTACTGAGCAGAGAGTTAGTACACATCAGGTTGGGGATGACATGCATGGTTGTGAGGAGTCGGTGGACTATTATCTTTATTCTTCTCAGGTTACTGATGACCCTCTTTCTATCACAGGCATAGATGGCACTAAGCTTCAGGGATGGGGATGGTTAATCCTGTTTTTGAGGGTGATTTAGATAGATATGAGTCCATAGGAGGAGGTTTGTGGTAGGAGTTGGTGGACTCCTGTTTGAGACTTAGGATTCTGATGAGAGCAAAGAGACTTATTCACTTCATGATCCTGATGACATGACGGAGGTACAGCTTGATGAGCCTGGGGATTTTTAGAGTGATGACGATGGCCCTTAGTGGTTACACTACCCGGGTGATCAGAGGGACATTAGTCATGACGGTGATTACTTTCACATTGACCCTGGATGCCCGAGGGTGACCTAGAGTTTGATAGTTCGGGTGGAGTTGACCCTTGGTTCTTAGATGAGAGCGGGACACCTAACTATTCTTATTTATGACCATGTTATTGAGTCGGAACAGTCTGACACTGAGAGAGGTGATCCCGAGGTTGATGATGAGTGGTATGCTCCTGAGGGGGGTGACTCCGAGGTTGTTGAGCCATCATGGCCTTCGGGTTTTTATGGTGATGTTCTACCCGATGGTATTGGACGGGAGTTGCGGGACCCTGCTTATGAGGATTATTGGTGGGATGGCGATCCCTCTTACCCCGTATATGACGAGAATGGTTACCTGGAGGAGTAAGATGCACACTATTATGAGACACCTCCAGCGACGGCAAAGATTGATGACTACACTGAGGATAATTATGACATGGAGCCATTTCATTTGATGAGGATTATTCATTCGGATACGATCCTGGTTAGTGTGGGGCTTAATTCACCTCCTTGATTTCTCGAGACGAGAAGGAGGAGGGCGGACTCTTGTAGCGACCCTTTTCAGGGCCTTGAATTTCGATTTTTGACTTCATTGGCTAGATTAGTTTAGTGTGGAACTAAAAGCCGCATGCATGGGGGGGGGTTCCCCACGAAATCCCAGAAGGCTTATTTATAGACAAGCAGGTTGAAGGAGGATCAATTTGAAAAGGAAACGAAAATGAAATCCAAATTAGGGCGGGTGCGCTAAATGATATAGCGAGGGTAGCGCACGCTGTTTTGAACAGCGCACGCTGGATGAAATAGCGCCGGTCGCCGCAATCCTGAAAAACAGAAGCGAATTTGAGGGCAGCCACGAAATCATAAGGCATTCACAACCAAGGAAATTTCTTTTTAAGAATCAACCTCCCTGCCTTTTCCTCTACTAGATTTTCGGTTCCGTTCCTTCTTCTCGCAGTTGAATCCAATGTTTCATCGTAGTCGGCTAAGAGATCACCACATCTTTGTCCCGCTGGTCAGTATAAGGCGACATGAGTTTCCATCACAATTAGAAGGAAGGCCAGAAAGTGTCTTTCTTCCATTCACCAGTAGAAGATGGACTCAGAGGTATTTTAAGTATCAGCCGAAACAGGAGGAACTGTTATTGAACCAATGCCTTGTTGAGGGAAGGGAGCAATCAATCCGCCCAGTTGGAAGTATCCACAACCTATATTAGACTCCCCGATCCCACCTTTCATTCAATGGGGATGGAATGCCCGCCCCGTGGTCATCCTATCCAGATGACCCGTTCATCACTAGAGAGATCGATATGCAAGATGGAATGAGTGCCAGTGGCCTACCCGGACAGCTATGCCCAGAAGTTGTCACGACTATTTATGTCTTAGTTACCGAAATCTGCTTCCTCCGAGGCGGGGTGATCAACCACTTCTCCTACACCGGAGCCCAGGGGGATAGACATGCTGTATTCTGTTTGATGCCGCCCGATGCCGGAACTGATCTCTAAGGGGGAGAGGGACGGGTGGAAGGAGTCGACAGCAGGAGCGCGCCAGAGAAGATTATGGAGGAAAAGATCACTACCCTGAAGATTTTTGCCCTTGAGAAATGACGTAAGGAATTGTTCAGTACGAAAATCTTGACAGTTTCCATTTTCGATTTGAGAAAGCGGCAGGCCCAAAGAGCTCTACAGTAGTGCCTTGCGAGGTCGTAGAGCCGGTAACCCTCGTTCGCCTAAGACCGAAAATGCTCTGTCTTTGATTGAGACTGAAGACTCTGTAACGCTAGCCTTATGCTTAACACATGCAAATGTAATGAACTCGGAACATCTTTCGATTTAGCAATACAAAGCTAAAGCTTTCCTTATGCCAACAAAAGGTTGAGAAGCATAAGAACCTAAGCTTTATTAAGGATTGAGGGAAGCCCTACGTAGGTTCTTCTTTTTTCCTTGGCAGGTTTTCGAAAGAAGTCACCAATTCCATTCCTCCTTTCTCCCCCAATTTCATTACCTGAATCTTAGCTCTTCTCTTTCTTATTTATTCTTACTACTATCACTTTCTAAACCGGGCCCGGCTTAAAAAACAGTAACGTTTCGGGGTCGTACGCCTGGAACAAAAAGGTTCATCGTACAATTTCGGCGATTACAAAAATAAAGGAGTATACCCCTCTCCCTTAGTGTCTTTCCACTTCCGTCGTTCAGAAACAAACACTTCGCCTAATTCTTTTGAATCCATATCGCAAAACCGGTTTTTCCCCACTAACCAATTACGTTACGACCATTGAACAAACTTGGTTGACGAACATGGTTTATGCGCCGCTAATGTAGCGGCTTGTCGAGCATTTGACAAACTCACACCATCCATTTCAAATGGGATTTGTCCCGTGGACACACGAGCAATCCAACCCGTAGGATTTCCTTTTCCTCTTCCCATTCTTACTTCTGTAGGTTTCCCGGTAATAGGGAGATCTGCGAGAACTCTTACCCATATCTTACCATTTCTTCGGAATTGTCCGCTCATAGCACGATGGAATTGTCCTATTATAGCCCGACGCGCTGCTTCAATGGCTCGATATGAAAGACGACCAGCTTTACAACTTTTAGTGCCATATCTTCCAAAACCAAGTTGTGTACCGTCCAGTTTGCAACCCCTACTACATCTGCCTTTACGATATTTACTATATTTTGTACGTTTCGGATATAGCATGTCCCCCCTTTTTTTTACTATATGAAATCCACACTTTGACACCTGAGATTCCGTAACGAGTAGATACTTCTGCAGGAGCATAATCGATTTTCTGGTTAAATACATTACGAGATGTTTTTCCATACTTTCCGCATTCAGTTCTAGCTATTTCTGCGCCTTTTAATCGACCTGAACAACATATACGGATCCCCTCTACCCCTTTTTTCATTACTAATGGAATATCCTTCACTATTTGACTAAAAATGGAACGAAATGATCTTGTTTTGTTCCTCAGTTGAAAAGAGATGTCTTGAGCAATCGGAGAAGCACTTTGATAAACAGATTGAATCTTGACCGACTCAATTAAGGTATTAGTGTTTGTTCTATTAGACAACAAAGATCGCATTTTTTTCATTTCGTTCAAATAAGAGTTGTACCCGTACGGAATTCTTCTGTTTCTCAGTATGATCTCTATCATCATCTCTA
>CANYCX012372562.1:0-12244 GCA_948193385.1 Breynia disticha f. nivosa | reverse complement strand
TAGAACTTCAACTTCTAATTTTTCCACCGAGCTTGAAGTTTATCTAACGAATCATTTTGAGGTTAATGATGATTTTCAGATTTTACAATGGTGGAAGCAATATCATGTCGCATTTCCTACACTCGCGAAGGTGGCGCTACGAGTACTAGTCGTGCCCGCATCAGCGGTCGAACAACTTTTTAGCAAGGGAGGACATATATTGGACAAGAGGAGGTCCAAATTGAGTCCAACATCGCTCGAAGCTCAAGTGTGTCTTGACGATTGGTCTAGAGTCATAAATTAAAAAATATTTTTCCTTCACATTTATGGAAAAAATTGCTTTTTAAAATCCAATGAACATGTCAAATGCCCAAAAAGATAAGGAGAGATATTCCTTCTTGCACAAAAGGGTTTTTGGTAAGATTTAGGTGAATTAAAAAACAAACTAATGCTTAGTATTTATACTCTCTGACTCGATCCAATGTGTAGGGAAAGAAAATTAATGAGGATGGAAGCATGCTTTTATGCATATTAAAATTGAAGGAAATCTTTTGAAGTATTGAGGGGTAGGGTAGGGTCTTGGAAGTGTAGAACCACAATTTCTCTATAATAAACTTTACCTCTTTATTCTCTACATACTACCTTTATATCGATAATAAATCTTTGATACAAACAGAATTGTCTTTTCCTTCTTAAAGAAGTGAATATTAATTGCTTGGTTTGGTTTAGTTTGGTCTGCAATAAATGATTGGTTTGGTTTAGTTTATCATTTTTTCAACCCGCCATAATCGATTTGGTCTGAAAATCACCTCCCAACCCGACCACTGCTCACCCCTAATTTTAGGGAGTGGATTGAGTTCGATGTTTTTCTTTCTTTTTTCTCTTTAAATATTATACCTACTTTAGTGTAAGACTATTTCCAATGAGCTCAAATCCAAAAAAGTTCCACTTGCGTTGGTGTCAAACTTAGTTTTAGGCTCGAATATGAACTTATTTTAAATTATTTTGAATAATTTGATCGTTGATTTGAAATTATAGTGCTGTTGGTCCTAATTTTTTTGTCATATTTGTTTATTTTATTTAAAAAATAGGTCCAAACCAATTTTCTTTTCTTTGAACCATTTATTTTTTGTTAATTTTTATATTATAACTGCTTAATTAAAATTAAAGAAAAAGATAAATAAATAAAGTTACAGTTATTGCTTTTAGTCAAATATTGACATAGATAAATTCTTTAAGCAAATTATTGGATGAAATTCTAATTAAATTTGTCTTTAGCCTTTTAAGCTAAAGACATCTACAATGAGAAATTTATACTCTCATCTGTATTGTTTTATAACCACCTCACCCATAAGGGAGCTGCATTAACCGTAAAATGGTTAATATGTGGGCTCCACTGATTTTGTGGAATCCATTTAAATGAGGTTTTAGTAAAAAAAAGTTGTATATTAAATAATGAATATAATATATAATAAGTCTCACAATAAAATGTAACGAGAGATTTATGAGTGTAAGTGAAGAGTTTAATAAATGAAAAAATTATGAAATGCAAGTGAAGAGTTTAATGTAGAAGGTCTAAAGTTGGAGGTAGTCTAAAAGCATGTACATTTGACTTGCTTGATCTCAGTAGTTTAAGACACTGCAACTTTCCCTCATTCCAGCCCCACCCACACGTCGTTGCAATCAAGTACTGATCTGTTGAATTAACCACATGAAACTTACAAATTCGATACTCAAAGTAGTGTTTTTAAATTAATCGTTCAATTAATCATAATTCGAGAGTTTCAAAACATGACTACAACAACCTCCTGTAACGCCCATGATTAAATTTGTACACACAAAAAAGATCAATAGTTTTGTTTTGTGATGAATTGGCAAAAAGTGCAGTTTGATCATATGCTGGGTGTGAAAAGAACATTGAAACAGTCACGTCCAAAGTTTTCTTCACAAGTTTGAGATATAAAAGTTAAAGTGAAATGGTAAACTGAGGTGATTATTGAAAGTGGGTTACGAGAATGAAGATTTCTTTGACTTGGGGTTACCAGCTTTTTGCTTTGCCTTCTCAGTAACGAGCTTCAGCTACTTCCTTTCAGCTAGAATCTGTTTCTTTACTCTTTGTTTTAAAATAAAAGAATTGGTATCTGTGAGGATAAATTATTTTTATTCATTACCAAAAACAGGATGTAAATAATAATAATAATAATAATAAACGTGATACAGTGATACAGTGGATCAAAAAAAGACTATTTTGTAGGAAAGAAAATGGCATACAGATATATATGTTGCCGACAATGCTGACCTAGCCATGCATATCCTTGAACCGTCTACATATGTTTTCAATGTGAAAGCATCTGAGTTTGATATTTTGTAATTTCAGTTGACCATGCAAAACTTAACATTATTTGTCAATCAACAATATTGATTTTATACGGTTTAGATAAGGTACAAGTAAATTCCACTCTAAATGGATTAGCTTAACAATTATAAATAATAAATAATTCACTTACAAATTCTATCACAGGCCCATAGGTCTATTTGACTCACAAGCATTTAAAGAAGGAATTAATTGATTTTCTTTTTTGGTACAAATTATAAGCTCTCATGACTGATCTCTCACAAACTCCATCTGTTGTACCTGAAACACCTATTTTGATTCCACCACCTGACCCACCGGATCCCCCGCATTGTGACCAACAAATGGACGACGGCCCTCAAGATATGGACAGTCAAGGTCAGGAGTGTAATTTGGAAGGGCATATTGTACCGCAGAGATTACAATGTGAAGACACCACAATGGTTGAAGCCATGCAGCCCATGCAACAGAAGCAAGATGTACTTCCACCAGGGGAATCCTTCCCTCCTCTACGAAGTTCATGGCATCAACTGGAGAAAGGTTCCATAGCAAGGACTGCACATCAGGAATTAGGACATGTTCAAGCAACAAAGATGAATATTTCGTTTAGAGAAGTGCTTACTGGACCCAGAAGTCCTCCGAGGAGGGCTGAAGATTTAATTGCGAGTAAGAAAATAATTCTTCAATTCATTGATGTTAATCGACTAAAACCCAGTTTTACTTGTTCGAAGACACTTAAGGAGGAGTTGATTCAGCCCTGGAAAAAAGCTCTCATAGCAAAGACACTTAAGGAGGAGTTGGATATTATACCTTTGGGATCAGGCTACTACCTTATAAAATTAGAAAATGAGGAAGACAGGGAACGTATACTACTAGATGGACCATGGACGGTGCAAGGGCATTATCTCACAGTTCGGCAGTGGTCACCGGAATTTGTTCCATCATCTGATAATTTAGAGAAAACTCTTGCTTGGGTCAGATTTCCGGAATTATCGATGATGTACTATAATGAAGATTTGTTGTATGTCATAGCTTCTAGCATTGGTACCCCTATGAAATTGATGTCAATACCCGTCTTAACACACGTGGGAGGTTTGCAAGGGTATGTGTGGAGATTGATCTCACGACACCATTGGTTGGCCAATTTTGGCTTGATGAACGATGGCATTCGGTGGAGTATGAAGGTTTTCATACCATATGCTTCTCCTATGGGAGGTATGAACATAAAGCTGAGAAATGTACGGAGGCTCAACGTGATGGGGATAACGTGTGGACGAGCTCTGTGGAGGATAGGGATGGGCTAACAATAGTTGTGAAATAAACAGAAAATTCGAGAGTCAACCCAACTGTTGCACGACATTTCGAACGAGGAGAACACAACAAAGCAGCTCAAAAAAATGCCAGACAAAATGATTTCAGCTTTCACTTGGGGTTTGGTCCACACATGATGGTACAGAAGAGTGGAAGTCGACCACGTGGAGGACTTCGGTTGGATGGGGTTCAACAAAGAGAAATACAAAGAATGGGAAATAGATTTGATAATTTAATGCGAGACGACCCGGGTCACCTTCATGACTCTTGTCAGGTGCAAGGTTATAATGACACTGGGGTAAAGGAGGCTACTAATAATTGCCTGCCAGAGCAAATTAAGAAGCAAAAAGTGGAAAAAGGGCTTCGCTCGGTTACAATACAGAAACAACATGGAGGAGACTCTTTACAGCAAACGGGCCTAACTAAGCCCAGCCTTGTGGAGAAGGATAAAGATATTATAGATCAACAGAGGATAATTATGGTTCACACAACATAAGGGCCAACAAAGAATAGCCCATTTGGGCCAAACAGAGATGATACATTACGAAATTGTGAGAGGGAGCTTACAACATCTGATGAAGATATTACAGGACATTCATTCGAAGCGGCTCTAGCAAACATTCCTTCAACTTTGCTTCAGGGCAGAGACTTGGGAACAATAATGGAGAAGGAGGGTGTTAATATAATGACTGAAGAGGATACTGAACCACTTGACGCTACTCCACCGGACCCTCCTGATATTGTTTATGAGGGAGGCTTGAGTTTGAAAAGGAGTGCAGGTACTGAAGGAGTTAAAGGCAGGAAGAGTAGGAGAAGTGGTGAGGAAAACAGAAGGTTGAGGTCTCGTTCTAGAGAAGGCAGATTTGCAGTAGAAGGAGAAGGAAATGTGGTTCATGTTGAACCTAAATGAGGTTAGATTGGTTTAAACTATCCCCTAAATTTATATTAGCTATGTCGATCTTGTTTTGGAATGCTTGTGGTGTTGGGAACTCACGAACAGTCAGTCATCTTAAGTATTTAATTCGAAGACATAAAGTGGAATTACTAGCAATTGCGGAACCTAAGATTAGTGGTAATAAGGCTTTAAGAGTATGCCAGGGAATGGGTTTTGACTGTTGGCATAGAGTTGAGGCGAAGGGGATAAGTGGAGGCATATGGGTCTTTTGGAATAAATCACCATGGAGAGTGCATGTTTTGGTATCACAAACTCAGTACATACATATGAAGTTGATGCAGGCAGATGGTGAGGTTTTTTTGTGTACCGTTGTGTATCGTTTTCCTAATGGTGAGAGTGGAAAAGAATTCTGGCAGGAAATAGGTAATGTAGCTAGTTCAATTCAAAGGCCTTGGATGTTAATTGGGGATTTCAATGCAATCGTATCTATGGAGGAATGCAGCAAGGGGGAGGAAGTAGAGCCTTACGCCAACAGTTTAGGAGTGGATGAACCAGTTGGGACTTATAGATATGGGCTCTATTGGTCCTACCTTCACGTGGGCTAGGGGCTTCAATGATACTACTATAATACTTCGCAGGCTCGATCGAGTTATGTGTAACATAGAAGGAAGGACATTTTGGAATGAAGGGAAGGTGTATCACTTGGAGTGAATTTATTCGGATCACTCTCCAATTTTGGTGAAAACCCAACAGGAGGTTCGCCAAAATGTTAAGGCTCCATTTAGATTTTTAGCAGCTTGGTTTTCGCATAATGATTTTCAACATTTGGTTGAGGGGGGTGTGGAGACATGAGGAGGATATTACAGCTAAACTTAATAGGCTAGTGGGGAGGTTGCAAAAATGGAATGCAGAAGTTTTTGGGAATATTTTCAGACGTAAAAACAGTCTGATATCCAGGATAGGAGGTATTCAAAGAGCCCAAAGCATTCAAGCCAAGCAGGGTTTAATGAAGTTAGAGATGAAGCTAAGAAGGGCGTTGGATAAGGTGCTTGAAGAAGAGGAATTGCTATGGTTCCAAAAGTCACGGGAAAAATGGATTATTATGGGGGATAGGAACATGAAGTTTTTTCATACTTCTACCATTATTAGACGACATAGGAATCATATTTCAAGGCTGAAGATGGAGGATGGGTCATGGACAACTGACCAGGCTACTATGAAAAGCTTAGAAGAACACTATTTTGCAAACCTATTTTGTTCTGAAAAAGAACAGGGGGAAATAGGGTAGGTACCTGCTAGGTTTCCACGTTGGCAGAGGTCTGATTTTATAGAGCTAGAGAAGCCTTTTGATCAACAAGAGGTGTATCGAGCTCTTATGGAGATGAGTCCTTACAAAGCCCCTGGTCCTTATGGCTTTCAGCCAATTTTCTTCCAGAAAATGTGGTCGCTTATGAAGGAAGATTTTACAAAGGTAGCTTTGGGTTGTCTCAATGATTTGATTTTGCCTCCTGGCTTAAATGATACTTTTTTAGTCCTAATTCCAAAAGTTCAGAACCCGGAGACTCAGCGGCAGTTTAGGGCTATAAGTCTTTGCAATGTATTGTACAAGACCATAACCAAAAGTATAGTCAATAGATTGAAGCCCCTTTTGTCTAAAATCATATCCCCAATGCAGACAAGTTTTATTTCGGGGAGGAATATAATGGATAATGTGGTAATTTATCAAGAGGTTCTCCATTCTTTTAGGAGAAAGAAGGGAATGAGGGGTGATATGTTGTTGAAGCTGGACTTGGAGAAAGCTTATGATAGGATGGAGTGGACGTTTGTGGAGGATACTCTACGATATGTAGGCCTGCCGAATCATCTTATAGCAGTGATAATGCTTTGCATCAAGTCTCCTTGTTATCATATAATTTGGAATGGAGAAATCACAAATAGAGTAGTACCTTCGAGGGGATTGCGGCAAGGGGACCCTTTATCCCCTTATATTTTCATGTTGTGACTGGAGAGACTAAGCCAATTGATAGAACTGGAGGTTCAAAATGGGGCCTGGAAACCGGTACAGCTTAGTAGGGGAGGGCCTAGACTCTCACTCACATCTTTGCTTTGCAGATGATCTCATTTTACTTGCCAGGGCTGAAATTGCTCAAACTCGAGTTACTAATAATGTGCTTTCAGAGTTCTGTAAACTGGCAGGCCAATGAGTGAGTTTTGATAAGTCTTCTTTGTTGGTGTCAAAGAACGTTACAGAACAGTTTGGTAACACGTTAAGTAGACTGTTGGGAATTCCTATTTCGAGGATAATGTCAAAGTATCTTGGTGTGCCGTCTATCCAAGGAAGAATTACCAAAAATACATTCAATGAAGTTTTGGAAAGAGTTCAGGAGAACTTACAAGGTTGGAAGGCTAGAACACTGTCAATGGCTGCACGGGTTACCTTAGTGAAGGCAGTAACATTAGCCATTCCTAGTCATGTAATGCAAGTAGCTTTAATTCCAAAAAGTGTTTGCGATAAGATTGATGCATGTCATAGAAGTTTTATATGGGGAACACGGAGGAGCAAAGGCGAATGCACAAGGTTAAATGGGAAAAGGTCTGCCAGTCCAAGCGAAATGGAGGGTTGGGAATTCGCTGAATGTTGTTGTTTAATAAAGCTCTTTTAACAAAACAAGCTTGGAGATTTATCAATGGGGAGGAGAATCTTAGCATGACAGTTTTAAAAAGTAAATATGGGAGACGGAGTTTAGGGGAAGAGGAGTTACGTTTTCGAAGCTCCGATTCGACATTATGGCGTGGTATAGCAAAGCAAGCTTATGTACTCAAGTTGGGAGTGGGGAAGAATGTTTTCAATGGGAGGAGTACGTAATTTTGGAAAGATAAGTGGTTGGGGAATTTTTGTTTAAGAGATGTAGCAAGGGGAGAGCTATCGGAGGAGGAGGTTAACAGGAAGGTGATGGATTACTGGGATGGAAATCAATGGAGTTGGTGCATGCTTCAACATAAATTGCCAGTTATTTGCCTACTGAGATTAGCAGACGAAAAATTGATGCCTTCTTATAACAAGGCAGATAATTTTACATGGCTTCTTTCCTCCTCGGGGGACTTCACTGTGAAATTAGCCTATTGGGTGCTGGTCAATACATTATCACAAGGATTAGGTGGTAATGACAGCCTTGTATGGAAGGAGATTTGGAAATTACAATTGCCCGAGAGATGTCGGTTTTTTGGTTGGCTTTTGGCGCAGAATAGGATATTCACTAAGACACTTTTGAGCAAGAGGGGTTTAGTTATGGATGTAACCTGTGTTTTGTGTCATACAGATGTTGAATCTCCCAATCATCTATTTCGTGATTGTTTGGAAATCATGCGTATCTGGATACGTCTACTCCCACGCGAATACGCTGGTGTGTTTTTCCAAATTCCATATGAGCAGTGGATCCGAAAGAACATCACTTGTTCCTCGATTCAGTGGGGGTCTTTGCGGTGGAATGAATTCTTCACACTCACTTGCTGGAGGATATGGAAAGGGAGAAATGAGTTAGTATTTAAGGGTAATAATTGGCGATTTGATATACGCAGTGTATGTAAACAGGCTCAGGAAATAAGAGAAGCTAATGAGAAAGTGAAGCACTACGCTATCTGTGGAAGAGAAATCTTAGTTGGTTGGGCCTTGCCCCAGCATGGGTGGGTGAAGTTAAATACAGATGGTGCTAACAAAGGACCGCACCAAGTGGCAGGATGTGGAGGTGTGTTGTGAGATGAAAATGGAGTTTGGAGGAAAGGTTTTGCGGCTGCTTTGGGGGTGGCCTCAGTGATTGAAGCAGAGTTGTGGGGGATTTATTATGGTCTTTCTATAGCATGGGAGGAAGGGTTTAGGAAGGTAGTGGTGGAGATTGATTCTAGAGCTGCAGTTCAACTTTTACAAAAAGATACAGAGCTATGACATCCCTTGGCACCTCTCATTATGTTTTGCAAAGATTGTATTAGAAGGGATTGGGTGCTTCGATTTCAGCATAATTATCGAGAAGGTAATAGAGTTGCGGATAGTTTGGCGAAATGGGGAAGTGCACAAGGCCAGGGGCTGCAAGTGTTTCAGCAACCTCCAAGTTGGTGTCTTGATAATCTATTCGCAGATTGTATGGGTGTGAGTTTACCAAGATTTGTTTTTGTGATGGAGTAACCTGGGCTACAATATTAGCCCTCATACTGACCAAAAAAAGGAATGAATCATTTTGTTACGGTTGACCTACAAAAATTAAAAATGATAAGTATTATAACAATAAGATTGATTGATTAAATTCAAAGAAAAAAAGAATCAATCATTGATTGGTTAAATTTAAAAAAATAATCACTAATTATGAGAATAAGCCCCTGTCAAATTAAATAGACTCTCGCTAAATCAAAAAGGCCGCTCCAAAAAGTGGCAAAGTAATTAATCGGGACACCATTCTCAACACATAAAAATACTGACAACTTTTGTCAAGTCTTTGTTCTTTAGATATATTGCCATTTTTTTCGCATCCTTGTTTTAACTATTGTTAGATGATTATTTACCATTGATTCAAGGGTCCTTAAATTAAAAGATCGTGTTATTTTATTTCAATTACAATTGCTTTGATTTAAAGTTTGGTTTTGGGAGTGATTTTGATTTTAGTTAGAAAAAAACTTTAAATTCTTGACATGCCTACACATTTTTACATCTTCTTTTAGTTTTTACGGAATGAAACAGGACATCGTTTGCCTTTTTCGCAAAAAGATAAACAATGTAGCTCGCCTGAGTGGGACAATAAACAATGGTTATGACAAGGACGTCAGGAGACATTTTCTGAATCCAAAGACATGGAAGGGGATAACAATACTAACAGTTTGTTTGGTTGGAGGTTTGTGAAGGTAAATGGAGGTTTTATAAAGTAAATGTTAAGAAAACCTTGTTTGGGAAAAGAGGTTTTCAGTTGGAAGTAAGTGTTTTGGAGGTTTTTAAAAACTTCCGAAACCCCTCATTCCCAACCCTCCAAATCGGTGGGTTGAGGAAATTTACTCTCTATTACCTTACAAACCTTTACTTTACTCTACCTTCTTTCCAAACAACACATCATTTTAATTGACACAAAACCTTACTTTACTCTACTCTACTTTACTTTATAAACCTTTACCTTACTCTACTCCTAATTTTGCCAAACAGACTGTAAAGTGGCCATTACCCTAGAGGAAGTGTCTTCAAAGACACATAATGACTTATTGGAATCTTATACAGAAAACAAAGATCATGAAATAACGCAGTAAGAATCTTATTCAGAAAACAGAGATCATGAAATAACACAGTACATGTTGTAGATGATGTGATTAATGCACAAAGTCCTTCTGAAGATAGATGGGAACAATAATAGTTCGAAGGTTCTAGGGAAGCCATTGTACAAAGAGGTTAAGGTCCCCGAAAGGAAAGATATTAATGTCATGTTCAGGGTTATATAGAGCTATTGATATAACCGGAGGCCTATAAAGTGGAGGGCCTATGAAGGGAAGATACTCTGAAGGGGTTAGTTCCAATTCCTTGAAGGCCACTAGTATATGTCTAGGAATGGACATAGCCAATGTTGCAACTAGGAGCCATGAAGTGTAGGGCATGCTTCTGGGAAACAAAGAATTTAGCTTAGGTATCTCTAGTTATAAACCTTCAAAAATGAGTGGAATGTCCTTGGGATAGAATTTCTCTCTTGTTTCACATTGCTTCAACAGAGAGGGCAATGACCATGTGGATGTTGATGCCATAAAGGAAGACCAAGTGCTTAATAGTTTTTGTGTTGAATACTTACCTATTTACTATCTTAGCACATGTTCTCTTATTCTGCCTCTACTATTTTAATCATATATAATTATACTAGCAATTTGACCCGTGCGATGCGGCGGGTTGTATGTTACAATTATATTAATTTTAATAATATAAATTATAATATATTTTTCTTATTAATTATTTATGTATTGTCTCATTTTTATTTTAAAAATATATTATTATTTATAAAATGATATTTTTTTATCAATATATGTAATATTTTAGATGCTATTACAATTATTTTTATTTACTATTATCATATTTAAATTCTAATTTAAATTAAATGTTAAAATTTATATTAATATTATCACATTAATTATATTTAATGAATAATATTATATTTTAATAAAAAATCTAATAAATTAACATATGAATGCAATTAATGTTGAATATTCTAATTAGATGACATGTGTTAAACATCAATTGTCAATGTCAATAGTTTTCTTATTAGAATACAGATATTAATTATATCAACATACAATTAAATCTATATATATATATATATATATATATATAATTTGGAAATCTATCACAAGAAGTTGACATGTGTCTCTTTAAATTGTTGACATGTGTTAGTTTATTAAAACTTTTACATTTAGCCTTCTTACAGTACTCATAAATGTATTGTAAAATGAGTTTTTTAAATTTCTACTTTCCAGTTTAGTTGTAGCCTTCTTTAGAACATTCATGTCTATTGATTAAAATTAATCTCACTTAAAGTTGTAACGTTTCAAAAATTGTAGCCTTCTTTAGAGCATTAATGTCTATGGATTAAAATTAATCTCACTTAAAATTTTTACGTTTCAAAAATTAATATAAATTTATCTCCAAATATGGGGTTGATTATTTGACGTTTCTTTGTTATTTCTTTCTGATATATTTTTTGTCCAAGTCTATTCCAATTTGACAATTAAGTCTACCTTCTTCCACTTGCTCTAATTTACCATAGTGTCCACATCTCTTTGTGATATATCTTTTGTCCCTGAATTTTTTAAAAAAAGTTTTTCATTCATTTTTTAAGTTGGACTTTGCATAACTCTGCTAATACTTTTGGGTCTTTTTGGTTAAGCTTTCTCTAAATTTTTCGTTGTCTTTACGTATAAGTCTTTTTGTCGCAACTCCTTCGTCATATCTAAAAAGTGAAAGCATGCTTAATGTGGTGCTCAGTTCTAGAGGTGATGTTTTGGCTTCTGGAGATGGAAAGATTATGTGAGGATACCCTTATGCTCTGTTGGAATTTGTATTTTGTGAAAAACTTCTTAGGTATGTTACAATAAAATTATGACATTTTTAGGCTCATGCATTCAGTTCAGATTATGTCGAGCAATCAATTGGTGAACAAAACCATAAACATTATGGAATCTTTTTAGGCCTTGTTTGGTAACAATTAAGAAAGTTCCCGAGAAGTAAATTACTCAGGAAGTAAGTTACTGAGGAAGTATGATTTTTATGTGTTTGGTATGAATATATTCTTCATGGGAAGTGTGTGATTTTTTTGTTGTATACTCATAATGTCCTTGATAAAAGAATGACATTTTAATTAATTAAAATCAATATATTTTTAAAAATTAGAAATTTAATATTAAAAATTATACATTAATTTTTATTAAAAATAAAATATTTAGCAAAAAATATTATTTTTTATAAAAACTCATTTTTATATTAAATGTGTATATTGATATATATATATATATTAATTATTTAACAAAAAAAATTATTTAAAATTTTTATATGTTATATTAAATCGATACATCAATATGTTTTTATATTTTTTTAAAAATTTTAAAATTATTATTGTCATTTAAAATAATAATATTGAATTAAATTCATTATAAATTAATAATTTTAATAAATGTATAACTTAATTAAAATTTAA
>CANYCX012371755.1:0-13175 GCA_948193385.1 Breynia disticha f. nivosa | reverse complement strand
GTAAGATTAAGTGTATCTTTCCTTGTCAATCTTTGATCTGAGCACAACTAGTTTTATCTTGCCAACTGTTAGAGGTTAATTAATCTTTCTTACAATGTAGGATTTTAGTTGTAATTCAAATCAGATTGCAAGGTTACTTGAGCCAGAATTCAAGTTTGTAAATAAGTTCTCACTAAGCTAGAAAGTGAGGTAATAATAAGTGTTTGCCAAAATCCTAAGTGGGAGCTTAGGTAGTGGATATAGGTGGTGAGTTCAAACCACTCAACATCTTTTGTATTTGTGTTGTGTTTTCAGTTTTACAAAAAGTAAAAAGTTTTGATAGCTCTATTCAACCCCTTCTAGAGCTACTTATGGTTCTATAATTGGTATCAGAGTAAGACTCATCTTTAAAGACTTAACATCCTAAAGATGATCGGATAATGGCACATAACTACATTGTAGATATTGGAGTCAAGTTGACTTACCGTCTATTATTCAATTGATTAAATTACTATCCTTAGAAGAACCATATGAAGATTCACATCTTATGTAAACAAATTAAGTATTGGAAAGTTATCATCCATAGACATTTTGTCCCAAAGAAAGAAAGTGATGGGTTGAAAGACCAGTTAGAATATAGCAATGATAATTAGGAAACGATTTATGTAAATGTAATAGCAATGAAGTTGATTATATCCCTATTTCTGTCGATGAGAAGATCCAAATAGGATGTTGCATTAGAGCCAAAGACATGTGGAAGAGGCTTAGAGTTACCTATGAAGGTACCCATTAAGTAAGGGAAAATAAGATCAATATGGTACTACACGAATATGAGAGGTTCATAATAAAGGATGAAGAATCTATCAACACCATGTTTGATTGGTTTGGTAAAATCATCAATAGGTTGAGTAGCTTTGGAAAACCCTTGAGTGGTAGTGAGAAATTCAAGAAGATCCTAAGGTCATTGCCTAGAGAATGGGATTCTTAAGTGTCGATAATTATAGAGTCCAAAGACCTTAACACTCTTAGTTTCAATGCTTTTATAGGGTTTTTGAACAATTATGAAATTATATTGAAGTCAAGAGAAGGAAGGTTAAGACCAAAGGAGAAAATAGTAGTATTGAAAGTTTTCACCTTTTAAAAAGAAGATAGTGATGGTGAATGCCTAAATGGAGAAGAGGAGGATGAGGAGTTGGCTCTATAGGCAAAGAAATAAGGAATTTCAAGAATTTGATGAACTCAAAAAGAAAGGAGTGGGGAAATGATCGCTGAAGAGGAGACATTTTAGATCAAAGAAAGAATGATGATAAAAAGGGAAATAGTAATGATGAAAGGTGTTTCAAATATGGGACAAAGGGACATTTTACCAAAGAGTGTAGACTCAACAACCTTTCCTTGAGAGCTGAAAGCTTCAATGACAGAGAAAAGAAGCCTTAATCACTAGTTGGAGTGACGAGCAAGAGAACGATCAAACATAGAAGGAAAATAATCTAGCACTTATGGCAAGAAGTTACTTAACAAGTGACAATGAGGATAAGGTAAGTGTTTCTTCCTATAATTTTGACAATGTTGATGATGACTTGTTTGATGATCAATTGAATCAAGCTTATTTGACCTTATAAAAAATTTTAGTACGCATATTTTATGTCCTAACCGATTTTAGTTTCATCTTTTCAAGTCAAAACATGCATAAAATCATGTAAGGAGGTTATGATACCACTATTAGGTTTTTTATGACAATATAAAAATAGGGACAATAGAAAAAGTTTTAAAAAATCATGCAAAAGGACATACAAAATGCAATCCTAAGAACCATACACGTTTAATGTGAAAACTAGTTAGCTAGTTTTGAGTTTTGCACGTGAAACTTGAAGAGAAATAGTTGAAAATGTGTGCTAAGAGTAACTACTGGATAGGACCAGCCTATACAACCTTTGAGAAGCCCAAATTGCATCACAAAGGAACTATATGTACATGACCTCCCTTTATGTTCACACACACACAATTAATCCTTGCAAAGAGGGTGAGTGCTAACTTAATCTTGGTATTAACTGCTACAAGAAAGTGTTAGCAAGAAAATTAAACCAATTTCTTACCTTGGTGAAAAATGGTTGAAAGCCAAGAAGCACCCAAAACAAGGAGAATGTGTCTCCTTATATAAAATATGGCTTATGAGTCCTAAAGAGGAGAGGAGAGATAAAAAAACCCTACGTTTGTCCTCATCCTCTTAATTCGTTATCTTAGCCAAATTCAAATTAGATTGGAATTCATATTTGAATTCAAATTCAAATTTAATTCAGCCTAGGTAGGTGAAAAGGTGGTATTTATTTTATTTTAGGAAAGCCACATTTTTTTAGGACAAATCATGCCCTAAACATGATATAGCTTGTCCTTATCTTATCCGAACTCCTAATTTTTAGCCTTAAATCCCTCTTTGATTTAAATTAAAATTTTGAATCCTAAATCAATTAGGATTTAGTCAAGAATTTCAATGGATACCCATATAAGGCACACATTTGAGAAAAAAACATGTCTAAACATGTCCTAGTCTTTTTCCAACTAGAACTCTTTCATCTACATGATTAGTTTCCTAATTGGTACATAATTACTACTAATCATTAGATGTCCATTTTTATGACAACAATAGGCCTACATTGTGTCCAATTTACATATTTTATAGCTTCATATATTTTTCCTTAAAATAACACAAATATATGTATGAAATGGAAATACAGATTTTACCCTTTTTAGACATAGTCTTTGTGTGCAATCCTATAGGTCCATTTAATGTTGGCAATAGGAATAATTAATTGCTAAAGGTCACAACCAAACTCTCACAAAACTATATGAGAACCCAAATTAAATGAAGATGTGGTGAAATATATTTGACCTTGTACAATTTTACATAGTCCTTTATCCTTAATGCTAGAATTACATAAGGGATGGACTAGTCAGCCTTATTCAGTTAGTTCCTACTCTTGACATTTTAGTGACACTGAACTCTTACAAATAAATGATGAAACTTATTATTTTATCTGGTTGTGGCCATACTCCTTTTAATTCACTGATCAAGTGGTCGATAACATTTTCTCTCTCCTCAAGAGTGGGTAATCCCTTCACTTATCTCATGCTCTCTAACATAAACTAATACAAACCCAGTCATACACACACTTATCACCCTTGTAAGGGCACATTAGACATGTGTAAAATTATACAAAAATCTATCTAGAGTTTCATAGAGATTTTTGGACTGAGAACTCTGATGTAAGACTTGCACATGAGAACTACTTATGACTCTAAACCATATAGTTGTTCTCAGTGGCGGATCTAATCCAAATACCATGTCCTAGACATGTATGCACGATTTCTGACTAACTTCCCATGTCCTTATGTTCCGTAGGACTAATCCCACAAAGTCAAAAAGAGCATGCTAACCTTAATTAACATATTATTCCTATAGTACTGATCGACTAGGGATATTTAGAATGAAATCTCTCGCTTCAAGGTCCTACAAATATATGCCTCACATAAGCCAACTTAAGCATTAAGATATTCAAGCATAGAGTTATATTCTTTCTTTACGTAAAAAAATAACAGAAAGATAGAATTAATCATCTTAACTATGAATGTAGTCCATAAACAAATCTTGGGACTAGGGCTTACAAAAATAAGTTGCACTAGCTATGAGTGGATAGAGGAATACAGTTCGATTAAATGCTTTGATTTTTATCGATCAATATTTTGATGATGAAGTTTATTTTTGAAAATATCATTTGAATCTAATATGACAGTGGACCCAAATTATTATTTATTGTGAGAAATTTAATTACTGTATATGGTAATTTTTATTGACATAATAACTAGATGAAAATATTGATATTAGGAAAGTGATCCAAAGAAAAGTCACAATTATCCAAAGAAAGATAATAGAAACTAATCTTCTACAAAATGATTTGTGTAATTTCTAAAAGCTGATGTCATTAAAGGTCATTACGTCTCAACTACAATGAATGAAAATGATCACTAATAGAGAAATTTGAATCGCACTGTCATGTGGGCATGAGAGATGGAACATAATTTATCCGCCCATATAAATATAACTAAGTCAAAGGACTTAACTATAGTTTATTTGGAAAAGGGATTAAATTGATAGCATTTTTTGCCAATATGATTATAAAGATACCTTGTAAGGGCCAAATTTTAATTTCTAACTATTACCCATTAACAAAAACCTGTATAATTTTTTTGTATTTTAAAAACAATTTTCATACCATTGCACCACCCTAACATAAAACTGTTCCAACGATAAAATTAAAGTGTAATTAAATGCAAAATCTTAATGCTAGATGAAATGATCAAGTGGAGATTATAAAATTAATGCATCATTTAAAAATGATTATACAAAACCTTTTAAGTTTTTAATTTGACTTTCAATCATTGTGCACCATCGACCTCACATGTGGAAATCCTCTCAACCTGCATAGATAGAGCATTCACAAGGAAAACAAAATGGGTATTAAAACTCAGTGAGTGCATTTTCCTCATGCCACTATTTAGGCCATATAGCCCATTGCAATCATTCTTTCACAGACACACCCCCATAATTTTAGGTTATCTTTCCTATTTTTCTTACTACATGAATTAAGAGTAAACAATCTCATTTAAGTCCTTCTTAGTGCTTACCATGTTTTTAACTCTTTTTAAACCTCTTACACTCAATCACAAATCATCATGCACATATCTAGCAAGTTTTAAATCCCAAATCCCTTGGATATCGGGCATTTTTGGAGCATGAACGATCTAGGGCACAGTTCGGGCAAACCGTGCACTAGACCATTTTCCTTACATGCAGAATTTAGTAGTAGGTTGTAAATGGTTTGGTTCATAGTTTGTGCATCCCTTACACCACACTGTTTGCATAACACTTTCAATTTTAGAACTTTAGTTCCATCCAGTAACCATGTATAGGTTGGCAAACGATTTGCCTAAATAGTTTTATAATAGCTTCTTTGCCATGTTTTCGATTGCGTAATCACTCGATTTTGATCAAAAAACATGGCAACTTAATCAGTCATTATTCACACAACTTTCAACCATCGTTTTGGCTATAAAGCACATATTCGAACATTCATCTTCTGTCTTATTTAACATTTCCTAGGTTTACATCAATAATCACACATCTAATCCCACATTCATTTTTATGATTCTACCAATTCAATAATTCACACCATTGCTTATATAACTAATCCACACCTTCATTTCACTTACACATTTAAGCATACATATTATCAAATCATTGAATAAATTATTCATACATACTTCCACTCCTTTTTAAGCAAACACATATCATGATATTTATTCTTTTTAACTTCACGCATCCACATCCTTTCATATTTTGTGATTTACAATCATTCATAATTTAAAACACCATTGCACTCAACATACATACTCTAACTTCATTTAGCAAGTATATTATACATACACACATCCCATAGCACCAAAATCATAAATCAAATTGTTCACATCATGATCATACATCAAATTCCAATTAATTATCATCACCATTCAAGTAATTTTTTTTCACAAATCGAGAATTTAATTTGTAAAAATTACTTATCACAACACACATACATTTCACGTCATAAATTCATGATCACTTGTTATCAAGGTCACTTCATTTCGTTCTTTCATACTCAAACTAACACATATATTTAAAACTATAAACATGAAGATTGCATGGCATGCTCATCAACCATGATTCTTAAAATATGTTAAATACATGCACGAAACAACTATCGAGTGGACTTATCCCCTTTTTTCCTTTATGTATAAATTTTGCTCTTGTGGGCTTATCCCCCTTTTATCAAAGGTTTCTCTCGTGTGGGCTTATTCCCTTTTTATCATTTATGTAGATATTTTACTTTTGTAGGCTTATCCACCTTTTTATCAATTAGGTATACATTTCGATCTTATGGGCTTATCCCCCTTTTATTAAAGATTTTTGTCGTGTAGGCTTATCCACTTTTTTATCAATTATGTATACATTTTTCTCTTGTGGGCTTATCCTCCTTTTTATTAAAGGTTTCTCTCTTTGACTTATGCCACAATGACATGCACATACGATGCATTCCATTTATTCCATATTTGATAACCTCAATAAGAATTCTAAAAATTCCTTCGCAACGATCAAAAAGTCATTCCACTATATTACAAGGTCACTTACAGAAATTCATTATTCATCACATAAGTTGCATTTCTTACACACATGGAACCATATATATCAAACTCATTTTAGCACCATGTCACGTTCGTAAACACGACAAACAATCCAATTTATCACCTACTCAAACGCACTTTCAAATCATGCAAGCAAACACTCCATCACAATGTCATTATCAATTATAGTGCAAGCATACACGTCTACACCATTTATACATTTCCTAATCCTTAAAAATCATGATCATTTATTTGTTTAATGTGCATAAACTATTAATACATTTTCACGTCTACACCATTTATACATTTTCTAATCTTTAACAATCATAATCGTCGACTCCTATGAACAACTGTAAGCGATAGTATTCACATAAAAATTTAAAATTCATTCTCTTATCTCATTTTATTCTCTTTGTCTCTTTACCAAATTCCCTAACCCTCATCTCTTTCTAAAAGTCTAGCTTTTCTCCTTATAAGATTCATAGCCCTAGACCCAATTTATTTCCATATTCTTACACTCACACACTCACTTAAAATTTCAATGCCCATAATATATTTCATTTTCTTTTCCCCTTTTTCTCTTGTTCTACTACTTTCCCACACTAAGAGTACCCTATTTCTCACTCATCAAACTCTACCTCATAACCCACTTCATTTCTAACTTCATCTACCTACACTTACTCATAAAGCCTCCAAATAATAACCAACAGCCTCTTTTTATCATCCACTCTCATATGTATCTCCAACCATATAAAAATTAGAGTTCTTACCCTTTTGGGTTTCACTTTATAAGTGAGATATTTTCTCCTTAGTAAGGTTTTTTGTATTTGCCTTGAGTATGGTAGGATGGAAATGTGGTTGAAGGTGTTTGGGGTTGGTTTTAGGTGTATGGGAGGTTTTCTTTATGGTTAAGAAATGTGTTGATGTTTTTGAATGAGGTTTGAACTCATTTTTTCCCAATTTGGCTCTTTTTTGACCTAAATAGTTTGGTGCATGATTTGGGTAAATCGTGTACCAAACTGTGCAATTAGAAATTTTGGAACTGTCCAGAAAGGGTGCAAACAATTTGCAAAATGATCTGTATAGTTTGTGCTATGCAAAACTCTAACTATAAATTTCTGCACTTCTTAAGCTTTGCACCGTTTGGAGAATGGTTTGGACAGGTCGTGTGGCAAATCAATCAACCTAAAATTTTATATTATATTCTCAAATTTTTGTATGAAATTTATAAATTTTCATTCTAGTATTATCCCCAATACTAATTAGCTCTTATATAAAAAATTTGAGGGTGTTACATACCTATTTACCAAAGGATACCTATAAAAGTTTAATGCAAATATAACCATGTAAAATAATCCCAAGCATCACAAACATGTACTTATTGTATAGCCAACTAGCTTAGATTTTTTATACCTCAAACAAGACACCTTTATGCTCTGCATGAATGAAGAACGTTCCTATTGTATAAACTCATTTTTATATAGTCTTAATCTAGTCCAAGAATACCCAGAGGAGCTGTCTTTATCACAACCTCCCTCTAAATTCACACACACACACACATATAAATTACCTAGGTGAAAGAACAAGAGTTCTAGTGTAATGTCCAAAAAAATGTCCATTTTAATTTAGAATAATGTATATATAGGAAAATATATGTCGAGGATTGAAGGAGAGTCAAAAAAGGAAAATGCACCAGTCTGTGCAACAGTAACGTATATTAATGATGGTGGTAATGTACGTTATTCTGGACAGAGGATGAATAATATACGTTAATGTATGTTATTCTAGAAAGAGGATGAATAATATACATTACCTACATGAATAACGTACGTTATTCATGTCTAGTTTTCCAAATTAACGTATGTTGATTAACATACGTTAATTTTTTGAAACCTACATTATCGGGAGTTTGTACGCATCATTGAAAGGCATAAAACAGACTTGTTCATGACAAAAACACGTTCCCCACCCTAAAACCCCTTCGTAAGGTTCCCTAAACACCAAACCTTCCAACTATCTTGTGGATTTTAGTAGCAGAACAACAAATCAATCATTCCATTAGATTTCCTCCTAGCTAGCGTTTGAAGCAAAACTTGGAGGAAAGGTAAAATCTTTAAAGCTAAGGTGAAATCTGTAAGGAATGAGGTAAATTTGGTAGGGTTTTCATGGGTTTTTATCATAGTTGCTAAATGTATAAACATTTAACCAAAAATCAGAGGATTTGGAAGAGATTGAGAAAATCTAGGTTTTGGGAAAGTTAGGGATTTTGAGTAATTAAAATAGTAAATGAGGAAATAAGTATAATGTATGATGTATAATGTTAAATATGAGATGATTGGTGTAAGAGGTGACATTTGGAACCTGAATCAGAGTTGAGCGAGAGCCGACTTTGCGGAGTTCAAGGTAAGTGCACCGAATGACACTTACCATTGTAGGTTTTTCCTCTATATGGTTAAGTATGTTGACTAATGCTTCATTTGTTAAGATGGTAGAGAAAATGAGTCATTAAAGGACTTAATTTCTTGAATGTTTTTATGTTGTTTGCTTTAAAATGGTATGAGTTTGTGTTTGACATGTTTTGAATGTTAGTGATGATGGTAAGGTTCTATAGAAATGATATATTAATAGATTGAATAACGATGTGAGGTTTCTTAAGTGTAAGTAAGTTATATAATGCGTTATGTGATGAGCTACTATAGCTTGAATGTTTGTGAGTTGAAATATGTTGAAGGTTTGTACGAGTGAATGGTATTTGGAATGCCTTGTGTTGTGTTCTTGCATTAGAAATGTAGTTATGAAGTGATGGATATATGGATGCTTGGTTTGTTTGTGATGAGATGACATGCAAATGGTGCTTGTGAATGATATGTTCCTTTGAGAAAAGTGTTGAAAGATTCATAACCATATGACATAGAGGAGTTGTGTTTGACACGTAAAAATGTTAATTTGTGCTAAAAGGATGAATTAATTGAGTGTTTGAATTTGTTTGAAAGTGACTGTCGCTTATACTTGGCAGGGCTTGAGCATGAAGCTTATAATGAGAAAGTTTGAATTAAGTGACAGTGTGGTACTATGTTAAGAAGCAAGTGTGGAATGAATTATGTTTGTATATCCATATGCATGTGTGATTATGACTGTGGTTACTAAATGATATGTTGATGTATGATTTATATTGTGATCAATCGCCATGCATTGGAAATGAATTGTGAGAATTGGTATGGATTATGAATGTCATTGTTGGCATTTTCATGAGCACATTGGATGTTCATGCTATGAGATTATGGAAAGGAAGGTGAGATGTTCTTCCTTGTGAAAACAAAGAGGGATTAGCCCAATGTGAAAGAACAAACTGAGCGAGAACTCTGTTCAAGAGAAATGTGGGGGATTAGACCAATTGTAAACAAAAGAACATTCCCTCTTGTTCATGAGATAAAAAGGGAAATTAACCCTAATCGAAAGAGTTTTCGAGCAAGAGCTTGATGTCGGGCTAGGCCCGAGGAAAAGCAAGTGAGAGCTCAACTTATTGAAAGAAAAGGGGGATTTTCCAAACAAAAATTAAGAGAAAAAGCTCTTTAAGAGAAATGATGAGTCCCCGGGGAATGTATTGCATGACATGTGATGCATTAACATTCATTATACATCAATGTATAACTAATATGAATCATGTATGGGCGTGGAGTTATGGATGTAAATTATTATGTGTCTTGTGATATATTGTTTTGTGTAAGTGTGGAATTATGGATTTTAATTGGTATGTGTGTTAAGATGGATTGTCTTATGATAAAATCAATGCACTGATGATGTGTTATGGTTGCTTATAGTAATGAGGGGTTCTATGTGTAGATAAAAGGTAAAGGATATGATAATTGACCTGGGGATGAAATAATATGTTGTTCATGTTCTTTGATGAAAATATGTATATAGAATTGATAAATGCTTGTTATGAGATGAGAATTGTGGGTTGCATGACTTGTATGTGTGACTTAATGTTTGTGGCATGTTTGTTAATTGGTTTGTTGATTAATTATTAAAATGATGATAGATGTGTTATGTTGTGATTATGAGTTGTATGGAATGGTAAAATAAGTGCTTAAGATGGTTGGTTTGATATGCTTGGATGTTGTATGAAGTGTGTATGAATGTGATTTAACTTAAATGTGTGCGAATGTGTTTTGTAATGGAATAACATATTTACAATGGATTTTAACGTACATTACCTTAATGTCTGAATTGGTTTGAGAGTTCTGTCTAAGAAAGAAGTGTCACTAACGTACGTTAATTTGAGGAATAACGCATGTTAATGAATAATAACATAAGTTACTATCAAAGTAACATACGTTATTCAAAGTCTGTAAAATAGGAAAATTGGCTAATGAATTACGTATGTTAGGGTTGGGTTAAACATACGTTAATCTTGTCCAGAAAGCTAGTTTTGACCCAAAATAATGTCTTAATGCATATCTGAAGTAAGCTAATGATCTAGGATGTTTTCCCTCGCAACTAAAACACCTTACCAATGAGTAATTAGGCATTATCTATCTTGGTAAGGTTGTAGGTGCACATACTGAGTATTTACTTAATCACATGCATGTGTGTTTGTGTAATGTTTGCAGAGTGATGTTACTTAGCGATGGGACTACGTTTTTACCAAGGTTAAGCGTTTCAATACTGGAAGAAGGTCTAACTCCTACTTTTGGGATTTTGTTAATGTTGTATGTCGATACAAATTTTAGTATAGATGTGATTTACAAACATTGCATGTAAATTGTTTTTCCGTTGCTTCCGCATTTCCCATTTCGTTTTGTGTACGACCGACATTGGTCCTTGTTAAATGGTTTGAAAAAATATATTTCTTGTTTCTTCAATCTCGTGTAATTCTTTGTTTTAAAAAGAAAAAAAAATTTTTAAAAGAAAAAAAATTCTCGCATTTCCCTTTTCAAAAATGAGTATTGTAGACTTGAGCGTCACAACTAGCTCCGACTATGAGTATTTGACTTATGTTTGGCATGTCAAGTGCCAAGAAGTGTTTTTATACTTTTGTGGACTGATGTGCATAACACAATAAACCCTGGGAGAATAAAAATCTTGCCTTCCTCGATGAAAAATCGGCTAGGATAATAAATGTAGATCTATTAAGCTAATAAATGTAGCCTTTTCAATTGATCATAATCGACCATCAATAGCTCAAAAACCATAGCCATAAATCTCATTTGAGCTTTGGTATTATCACACTTTAATTAGTTCTTTAATTCAAATAAAAGAGCTAACAAAAAAGATAAACTCTTATCCAAATCTTATCTCTCATTTTCATCCATTTTAATAATTAATAAATCATTATTAATATGAAACATGGGTTGGCAAAATTCATTGGGTTTTGGGCGTAAACCATGTCTAAAAAATGATGGGATTGTTACATATATTTAAGTCCCACTAAATAACATTCATCTTTAACATGTTTAGAATTTAATTGAGGTAGTTAATGGTGTTAGTTGGTGTATTTTAAAAAAATGAGAAGTTTAATTTTAAAGTGACCATTCAGGAAATACCCAAAGTACCATTTCAAGCAATTTTTTGTGTGCGATCCTATAAGTTCATTAAATATTAGCAATAGAAAATAAAAATTTCTAAAGGCCATATATATATATATATATATATTCTCTAGCAAGATATTATAACAACCTAAATTGAATGAAGATGTGATTGCCATTTTTAGATCTAATGCAATCTTACAAAGTCATCTACCAGTAATTATCAAAATTAACGTAAGGCAACAAATGAGTCATTCCTTCCTTGATATCTAGTGACACTAAAATATTAGATAAATGATAAAACACATTATTTCATCTTAGTATGACCATACACTTCTTAATTCACTGATCAATAGATTGATAATATTTTTTCTATTCTCGAGAGTCCTTTCACTTTCTCATGCTCTCTAACATGGATTAGTGCATATCCAATTATACCCATACTTGTCACTCTGTTATAGATATGCTAAGTGTTTGTTAAAGTACATAGTAATGCATTTAGAGTTTTATCAAAATTTCATGTCTAAGGACTCTGACGTAAGACTTGAATATGAGAACCACTTATGACTCAATATCATATAATGTTAAAATTGTACGAATTTAATCCAAATACCATGTTCTAGACATGTATATATGATTTTGACTAACACTCAATGTTCTTGTGTTCCATAAATTGAACCCGTTAAATCAGAAAGAGAATGCTAGTCTTCATTCACTGACTATTCTCATTACTGTAACGCCCTCAATTTTTCGGTTAATTTGTAGTTAAATTAAAATATGTAAAAAAAATAAAATATACAGAAAATTTTTTCGCGATTTAATTAAATAATAGTAGGGTTGAGGAAATGGAAATTTGTGAATAATTAAAATTTTAGGGTGTTTAAATCACCGGAAAAAGAGAGAAACGAAGAAGAGGTAAACAAATAGTGCCCGAGGGCAAAACCGTCCAAAATGAAATTCTATATATATATCTCTTATAACTCTTCCTCTTTCCCCACTTCTTCCAACGTTCTCTCTCTCCTCCTTACTCTCTCTCTAAGCTTAGGAAAACCCTAGAAAATGTTGTTCTTCGTGAAACCCTAGTGTTGGGCAGCTCCAGAATCGATTGAGGATTTAGTTGCGGTAAGATTTCCTCCTTTGATTTCGTGAATACCGTCTTTGATTTGAAACCCTAACTTTCTGACCACATTTCTTATTCGTTTGGGTTCGAGATTGAGTAAATAATAGCTTGATTGGAAGCTTAAGGAATATACTATCTTATAGTAATAATTTCTAGTCTTAAAGTCTGGTTTAGGTATCCAAAATCGAAGTTTGAAAATCGTCTATGAATAGTGACGAGTTTGGGGTTTCTAGACGGGAGTTCTTTTCCGAGTTCCATTTCTTAGGTAAGTTTCATTGGACCCTATTGATGATGTTGGTATGATCAATTTTGAATGGGTGTTGTTGTGGTGA